>QNGE01001638.1:0-47326 GCA_008508345.1 Paragonimus westermani
TCGAGATAATCGCGTGATAAATACGGCAGAGATACGGGATGGATCGTTGGAGGACAGAATGACATATGATGGCTTTCGCTACACGACGGAACTGATACATGGTGTCTAGAGCGACTGGAGTATCCTCAGAAGAGTATGGTGTGCAAATGAGTGTTTCCGTTTCTTGTCGTGCTCAGACGCTTAAGTAGTGTGTTGGTTTCTCCAATAAAGCAACCCTTGTGTCATCCGCCTTTTGGATCCACAATATGTGGTTAGGTCGGTGTTCCGGTTCTAGACATCCGTTCATGAGATGCTATGCACAAACCATGTGAGGTTTTTGGTGGACGAGCTTTTGAGTAAGTACACTTATTCTATGGTCATACTGCTCCTCGTTAGCACAAATAATACGTGACAGTTGTGGACAAAGTGGCGATAGGGTACGACAGGCGATTTTAGCCTAGGTCACGGTTACCTCATTTGCAAACGTGCAATTCTTGTAAGAAAAACACGAAGTGCAGCTTCACTTAAAACATGAAAATCAATCACACACTGACTCGTCACAGACGTGTGTGAAGTTAACTCAAATTGCTCAAGTGTAACTGCTAATTCTGCTTGTCAGTAGCTGGACTCTACTCATACAGGCTGTCAAATTTTCAAGTTTGCAAATACTCCCAAAGCATCGTTGGATTTCATTTTTCATGCTTGAGTAAGCTAATTAACGATACACACACTGTTCTACCAACTTCGTACCTCAACAAACAGTAGTCACTTGTTGAAGATTCGCTGTAACTTCCAGAAAGTAGGTGTAACTTCGAGTAAGGATCGCCTTTTTTTATTTACACGTGCACCAGTAGCTTGAAACTGCGTGATTCTGACAGTTTTCTGTGTCTGGCTCAAACGGTATCATATAAGGGTATTACGACGACATTTTAGGTCAGACGCTTTCGAATTTCATGATTGGAATGTCCGGAGTTCAAATCCCGGCCGTGGCAAGGATATGCACTACTGACGAGCTCTAATGAGAGCGAAACTCGAGTCTAGTGCTTCTTTTCAAAAGACACCGACTGGCTGGAAAGTCTATCTGAATGCGGAGGCTGCAATCAAATGTGAGCGATGGTCAACTTGAAAATTTCTGTTCCATACAGGAAACTCGAACTGCGGACCGGATATGTAGAATTTGTTAGGATTCACGGTTACACGCAACCTGTCGGGGCAGTTGCAAACCATTTGATTTTGACAGAACAAAACGGAATTTGGAGGGTTTATTCATATAGAACTGGTTCTGTACATAAATAACCAGTAGCTGGTAAACCATACAACATACAATCAAATGAACCGTGTGCACGAAATTTAACCATAAGCGAGTGCCAGCCAATAATGTAGCGACGTAAACAATTGACTGAGGCGGTAGAAGACAAACAAAGATGAAGTTGTGGTAACAGTTCGTAGTATCAAGTCAGAATGTTACATGCAGCAACAGGAGAAGTGTTTGACCAGTAGTTAATGTGAAGGACCTACAGTACGATGACCTGGCCACTTGGAGATAGGGGTAAGAACAGCTGAAAGTGACTCTGTGCGGGCCATCGCTCGTGGCTCGGCTACGTAACGGTTGAAGTCGTGCGACCGGGGGTGACGGTTCGCGGGTTCTGACATGCGCTCTGGTATCGCGCCATTATCTTCACTTGTGGTAATCCGAACATAAAGTTTAACGATTCAGGCCAGAATCAACAGGATACTTCTATGAAGCGCGGTTGATAAGTAATATATCCTCATAAATTACATTTGAGGTCACCCGACTGTTAGATCAACAGGTATGCGATTTGTACGGTCCCAAGTGGTATCCTGAAGATACGCGATCATACGTCCTTATCGTATGAATCGTTTAACAGTATGGTACCTAAACTAAGCTAATTAGGCTTTCATAACCTATCCAACTTGGGTTTCGGTCTGTGTGGTTTATCATGTTTTGTGAAAAATAAACTGGTTGGCTTGAATTTATTAAGGATGCAAACGCATGCGCCACCATGAACTCATGTTATGACACATTGTACTTCCTCATCTAAACAAGCCATGACCTTGAACATGTCTCATTCAAGTTACTTCGAACTCATCACATATGCCCATATATTTTAGTTGCCGACTCATAGAGATGACATCATGCTGGTGATTACAAAGTGGCTTTCCGTTCGTTGATTTGTTACATCTCGCATAAACAGAGTGTTTTGCGTGAAAAGGTGAACGGGTAATGCACTTTAGAATCCGTGCTTTTCTTTACCTCATGGACTGACTGAAAGTATTGATATTGTGTACCCCTCAATCATTACTAGTCTACCTACGAATTGCAGTAACCAATCCCGTAGCCAGTCCTGACAGCCTGTTGATTGGGTGTTTTTATTTGAGGTTACACCTCTATCACCGTCATTTGCGTGCGATATTGTGAATCTGACCAATGAGGTGGGTGAGTGAAACATCAGGATACAACTGGTGAACAAAACAGGATACCACACTACTACCTATGGATGCTAGCAACAGAAGAACTCAAGTTTAGTGCATACTTTCAAAAAGGGATCGATACAGCTTCTGCTTCAACACGAATGCTACAATTCTAATTGGGGTTCAACAGTATCCGACAACGGCCACTGATGACTTAACGTTGACACGATGGTAATATCCCAAGTTCCTGGATCACTAGCACTATACACTCTATCAAAGCTTAATCAATGTCCCTGTAGGTGTTGTGAGAAGACTACGAATTACAAGAACCTAAAACGGTAAACATTCTCAAGTTGAACATCACTTGTGTTTGAAAGTGTCTTTTACATCCAAAAACATTTCAGTAGGTCTCTATTGGAAAGAAACATTAGATTAGGATCGGACAGGTGTTAACTGTACCTAGTGCTATCAGCGTTTCAACGCTGTAACTGGGCTTGGATGTGAACAGAGTGCTCCTTTGCAGCGTACTTTCCAAGTAGCTTGAAAACAGAAGAGGATAGGAAACTACTAATTCCTCCACCGAGTTTGTTAGCCACACGGAACACGTGAATAATGATTATACGCGAGTGATTGTCGACATTGCTGTCAAACTTTGGCTTAATTTACTCTGTCTATCGTATACACAAAACGATTCATCCTAACTAGGATCAAGCTATTAGTGAGTGGCTGTAACCTGCAGTGGATGTGTGTCAGTTGCATCACATTTGTATATCCCGGCCGTGGCAAGGATATGCACTACTGACGAGCTCTAATGAGAGCGAAACTCGAGTCTAGTGCTTCTTTTCGAAAGACACCGACTGGCTGGGAAGTCTATCTGAATGCGGAGGCTGCAATCAAATGTGAGTGATGGTCAAATTGAAAATTTGTATATCTCTCTGTCCTCCATACACGGTTGCGTCAGTCAGGATGACGTGAAGTGAATCTCGATCCGTCCATCTATCTGATTTAAATTCACGTCCCCTCATACCACCTAAAGCGTCCCATTGCTTAATCCATTATTGTTTTTCAGAGGCGGTACACGAATGAGTCGTCCGGACCAATTTTCCATGTTATTTGAGCGTCGTTACACTGTAGTGAAAAGTTTCCACCTCCGATCCATGAATATTCACAAGTAAGGTAATTCGAATTAGTTGCTATCACAAGGCGTTCACCTTTTTCACTAACGGCTATCTTAGGTCGACATCTCTACATGAACATCCAGAAGTACCATACGCCCCACAACCTAGTCCCTTTGATGATACCGTTCTGTTATCAACGTCTGACATTTATGTTACCTAAATTCTATTCTTCTCTGTGCTCCATGTATCCACGACTCATCACCACTTGTGTTGATTGCACGTCGTTACACATTGCACCAGACACAGACAAGCATGAGTGGGCCATCTTACGCACGCAGGATGAACTGGCCATACCCAAATGAGCTGAATTCACAAGGCCATCTCGACCACTTGTATTCTTCAGCAGTGATTCTCTTTGAGTTTGTGAAATACGAGATCCTCTGCCCTGTAAACACTGTTGAACGTACTCTATTTGTGTGCGATCATTTCTAGCACATGTCAGAAAAAGTAGTAACCGTTTTGCTGTCACCATACTTCCGTTAATAATGCATCACCATCAAATGTTTTTGCTTGAGTAGAAGACCAAGTAGCATTAGAATTTAACGCATCGATATTGCTGTTCGGCACAAAGAATCCCAACCATCTAGTGATTGCACATTTTTACCCCTTGTTTGGAAAAACTACCGACTGACCTGATCGTTCAGTCTCCTATGCACGTTTAGGTATGAGTGCGGAATCTTCTGGTCGATCGGAACACTGTATTCCTTTGACGCTTTAGTTCTTGCTTCCATCTTAGGGCATTCGGTATCTGGCTCTTCTCACTGATGAGACGTCTGGCAGCCATCTTGCCCATTTTCTTCCACGCCTTCAATATTACCTGGTTGTGACCAAAGTTGAGATTCTGTGGTTCGGTCGGATCCGGTCCCGCTAAAATTCATGAAACCCCCGGTGCCCACATTGGATCGCACACGAGTTGGAAGTTTCAGTTGTCAGGATGTTTGTTTCTACGGTCAGCTTAAACACTGACGCACAAGCGTTAGCATGCCTGAACCAACGAGGAGGTGGTAGCAGTATGACATTCCGACTTGGATTGCAAATGACTACGTCAACCGCCGTGGTTAGTTGACCCAGTTTTGAGACGAGCTTGGGACGGCAACCGTATGTGAAAAAAAACTGTCACACCGAATCCACTGTGGTTAAACGATTCCCACTGACAGCCGCCTCGGTGTGTTCGACCGTTTTGTCCACTGGACTGGAGATGAATAGTGTCAGCCGAGCGATAGATGTGGATCAGATAACTTGAATGATACTAACATTTTATCGTGGCTGTCGCATTCCCACAGACTTTCCAGTCCGCTCCTTCCGAAAGGAACCACCACAGCCGGGTTTCGCTTTTCAGTTTCTTGAGTGGTGCATAACTTTGCCATATCTTTGCCACTACGATTTCATGAGACAACCACGTTGACCACTGCGCCATTGACGTCACATTAGGCATGACCGAAGTATCATATGCAAACACTAAGCTTTATATCAACCAAACCCCATACTACTTACCAATAATCAAAGTATCGCTCAACAAGTTAATGATTTTTGTGACTTCAATCTGGAGAAGTATCCTAATCATGAGTTCATTGACTGGAGTTAATAGAATGGCTACTGGTTCCCCTCTCGAGGCGACCGAACAGTCACAGTACTACTCACAAGCAAATATGGCTGAGCCTTTATGTAAGACTATTCATTCGCGCTTAATTTGAGGTCAATGGTGCAGTGGTCAGCGTGACTGCCTCAAAAGCCTAGTCGAACTGCTAATCCTGGCCATGGTAAAGTCATACACCACTTACCGGTTTTAACAGAAGCAAAAATCGAGTCTAGTGCTTCCTTTCGAATGGAGCTGACTGCAACGTCTAAGGGAATGCGACAAACCATGAATGATGTCCAGCATCTGACGACCAAATCCCCCTACTACTTGCTAGTAACGTTGGGTCAGTCAGAAGCGGAGAGATTGAGTGTCAATCATTAATTAGGGCGAATTGCTGTTAGTATTGATGAGAGCAGAAAAGAAGACGAGGCTAACTGTATGTCAGCAGCAGCAGTAGCACCGACGTCGACACACCAATGGTTGATAGTGATGCTTATCTGCAATGCAACAATGACATGGTTAACAATTGACAGGAAATTGATAGGGCCCGTTTACCGTAACCCTTGTTCAAACTTGAACATTGAAAAGTAAGGCGCTCGTACTTTCAAAAAAAACAACGTGGTTGAATGTGAGGGTAAGAATTCCTCCCCGTTACATTCAATGCTTCCATTAACTGTCGCAGCTCGACAGATAACTCATCGGAATGCAGCTGTGCCATTGAACTCAACCTATCTGTACGTTCTTCCGACGAACGTTGAGTGACACGCGTATAACCAACGACGCCAAATATCAGAACCAAATCAATTCGCTGGAAACGTGGTACTATTGTCATAAATAATATAATCAATTTCAAGAACAAACCTCAATTCGTTTGCGTTCGTGGGATAAAGCACAATGTTTGGCCGCAATAGGCCGTCAAGGGTCCAAAGGGCACGTGTCAAGTACAAGCACAGACGACCGACAGACAAGGACGAACCGACCGAATGCGATCACATCGTCTGACCGATGGGCTGGTGACAGCTTAATGGCGGATCGTATTCACAGGGGTTAGGGAGGGTGAGACTGACAGATAACAATGTGTGGGGCGGGTGACTTGGATTCAATGACTGAGTGAGGTGGGCTGGAGGAATTAGTACTTTTAGACATGTGTTGTGGGAATAACGCAAACAAGCGTGTAGTTGGACGGGGTCACGAGGAAGGACGCGGCAGGGTCAGTCGAGGGGAATTTTGACCTCCAAAAATGTCCTACACTATCGTTATACTCTTTAACGCTTTAGGGAATACGCCTCATTCTTTTCCGTTAAGCATTGTCGTCAACTCATAATGCCGATACCTGCGCATAGGATATGATGTGAATAGGGAAAACCAACCAGCATTGTCCGTAACCACTGTTGATCATGAAATTTATAGTCACTCTGTAGTAATTATTGCATAGTCCAGTCTGTTCACAATCCTCGGACTGTTGTTTGCAAGATATGCACCTCAGTCAAGCTACGGATCACAGAACACACGCTATTTAATTCACATATTCGTGTACCAGTTATTATCAGCAATCCAACTGTTAAGTTTTTTGCGGGATATTCATTTCGGCGTGATTACATTTGTTCAACCAGTGTTTTCAACGGAAACAAAATCCGGTTCAGTATGGTTACAAAACAGAGGAGTGTTATAGCAACATTTGCCCTTCCACATACACGTATATTTGCATCTCTGCCATTTACATCAGTGAACAGTGTTTATAGTGAAATAACTATTTCAAATATTTCTTTCTACATTAAACGGAATGGTAGATGATAATCTAATTAATTACTGTATCGTATGTTCATTGCCTGTTCAAAATACCGGATGGTAATACAATCTGAGAGCTTCAAGAGGAACGTGGACGAAACCGACATACTCTCAGAGCTCCGAACTAAGGGTTGTCAGATAGGTAAATGTGCACTGTCTGACTGATCACCGATGAGTACTGGCAAAAGCGCGATACATGAATGGAGGAATGGAACAACCGGGTTTTAAATGGAGACACGATTGGATGGAAGGTGGCTCAAGTATTTTGTTTAAGAGAGTATACAGCAGATGCCATATGTGCGAGATGTAATGTCAATGAGAGAGTCTGAATTACGGACAAAGGACAACCATTCGTGAGTTTTCATTCTAAGCAAAAGCAACTATTCAATAACCTCATTGTCTAACAGCTATCGAATGAATCCGATTCCCAGATGAAACATCAGCTTAAACATCTTCCATTTGTGATCAACTGTTAAACTAATCAGACATACACGGTACCACTTTCTCACCGTCACACCTTGTTCATGTTACTTGTACCATTTTTCGCCACTTGGTCTCGATTGGCTGCCATACGAAATATACGTCACATGTGCCGCTTTGTCCTCTACTAAGCATGTGTCTGGTAGAATGGTTTTCTGTTTGCTTCCAGTATGCACAGACAAAGCGCTTGTCACTCACAGGATAGATTGGTCTTCTTAACAATTCGACTAATTGGTAGAACGTTAACATTTTCGGTGACGGTGAAAACATCAGTGTGAACTGTTCAGACGACTGTGATAATTACTACAAAAAACATTGTGACATCTTACTGGAATAACACAACCACAGGGAAAAGAGCCATCCTGGAAACAAATTAACTGTGCGAATCAGTACACTTTCTGAGGTTCTTCAGCATGTCCACATCCTCATACAAACAAGAAACCGTCCGAGTAACTGAAATTAGTGACTTGTTTACTGAGGGCCTTAGTCTAGATAACCAAAACTTGGTGCGAATTTCTAGAAAGGAAACCAGGGGAACAGTCGTTTGACATGGTGATTCTAAACGTATTCTATGCAATGGACCATTACGTTTCAGGGTATCAGACGTCTGTGTTTTTAAGACCTCTAACAGCTACTGTTTTTAGCTGTGTGTGCACGATCCGCAAACTGGCCAATCTGCATAGTTAAACCGCTGTCCGGGCAACAATTCAGTGTGGGTGGTGATGATGTGAGCAAAGAATGTGGGTGACACGGGGATCGTTAATTCATTCAACTGAGTCAGGTGACCCGCTTTTAGGAAATAACAAACAGAAACAATCGGTCTCTTCCGCTAATGGTCTCCAAATGAAACAGAGGTCAGCGACAATTTCTCGCGTGAAAAATACCATTTCCCGTTTGAGTACTCGTGAATGCCACTTGATTGGTTCCCGATATTTGTTTTAGTTATTCAACCTAACCACTCCTCTGAATGTTCACGAGTTCACAACCCGATGGTTTTCCACCGACAACAAAAAGTAGTCCTCTAACATAAAAACTTTGCAGTCGAAGTCGCACGATTTTTCGCCACTCGCGCGTTCGCCTTCATGGACCGAAATTTCAGCCCACAACGGATCAACCTTTCCATGTAAACGCTGTGGGAACTTCCACTTATTTTTATGCATGCCGTTAACACTATCTGTCGTCGATTTTCACTCACTGTTTCTTGTCCGTTGACCCGATTTCGTTGAGTGATGGCCTGTTCGGTCGGTCGTGTTGTCCGTAATCCATCCGCGGTTGGCTTTGACTATACCTCACCATCGCACTGAGATACTCCACTAAGTGTTGGAATAATCGTGTCTCCGACCTGGTCATCTATCACAATTGTAAATCTGGCCTGGTAATTGCGTTATCAGGGTTGGACACCAGTGGATTCGAAATGCACGTTAGTAAAGATAAGGGGTCATTTATTTTGCAAAATAGAGGGAAGAATGTGTTATGAGCTGTTGACACAAATCACTATCTGAGGTCGGATTCACGTGGGTTATTTAGCATTCTGAGTAACGTAATAGTTCTGGATAGCGTAAAGTTACGATGTGCATCTGCTTGTGAGTGTGGGAACCACAAGTTGACATCACGGTATACAACTGTCTCCAGTGGTAGTCAGTCAACACGGTTGTCAAGTTGATCAATGGCGCACTGCGTCACAAGGCGAGCAATTCGGTTTGTTTTTGCACATCTGGTGTGAAATTAACGGAAGGATAAAGTCGAATAGGTGAACAACCACAATGACAATCATACGAATGCAGAATCACTCTGTTAGTACGATACACGAAAGTACAATTCGAACAGAAATATTTTCATCTACTGTAAGTCAAGCTTCTAACTGACTAGGTCCGTTATCAGTTGAATGTCCCGCGAGGAATTTTTTATACTCAGTAAGCCGGTATGACAGCACTGTCTGCTCTGACTACGTTTTAACACACGTCAGACCTGTAAATATGTACTACCATCTGTTCTGACGCCATGTTTTGTCTGTTCGATAGTAACCCTCCTCCACTTTCGTTCCTTACCCATGCGCGATTGTATGGCAATGATCAACGGCTGGCTTTATTAACACAGATAATGATACTTATGTTAATAATAATATCGCTTTAGTTTGGCCGGGACATTTTTATGGAAGAACTCCATTCCAAAATACGATGCGTGCTTTTCGCCAGAATCCCAAGTTTCACGGTTTGCTAGATCTTTTGTGTTGCGTGTGTGATGGCCAGTCCACTAATCGTATTGTTTATATATTATTATTGTACCAAATGCACTTCTCATTCCGTTTGTGTAAATTATTCTTCATGAGTCAAGTGGTTGGATGTTCTACAGAGTACTTAACATGACCAGTATGTCAATTTCATTTGTATACAGTTTCCGTTCAAGTGAGTCTTCACGTGTTTAGATTATTAGATTCTCTTCACTTATTTCAATGAGCTATACTTCACTGAGTGAATCAAATTCGAAGTGGTTTTTTTACTTCCTCTGAAAAGGTCACTGTCAGTTTGTAGTATACTAATGCATTAACGACAGTTCGCTGGTCTCAACACCGGTAATCACTGATACGATTGCAAGTTCTAGTCGTGTTTACTGTGACTACCCTGTCTTAAGTTCGGACATCCTGATATTACATTACCCTGTGGTAGACTGGCAACAACGACCTTAGTGTACCGAACCCACGGTCGCCCGTTCGAACCCAGTTTGCTGTGGTTGCTCTCGTCTGGTCTTAGACAGGTCTCTGTATGGCCTTGTTTGTCACGCGACTTGCGATGTAGAAGTTGTAAGTTTATGTTGTTTGATGGCAAACGCTTTATGGTTACAGGTCGCAAATCGATCGAACGGTGACTGTTTCAAAACGTTTCTGTCCAGATTTATGTTACCTACAGTGCCAAAATTAAAATTGTTGGAAATTGTTTCCATAAAGCGCCTACTACCAGTGATTTACCTATACATATGAAAGCCAAATAGGTCAAGTTGCCCCAATTTGAACGGGAACTATTGCTGTACTAGTGCGTCGAGTCTATATACGTGCTTTAATTGTGACTGCCTACTAAAACAGAGAATCCATTTCCAACATTTTCAATTTTGTAGCTAAGCTACGCAACACATCTGTCAGTACTCTGTCGATATTCATCTTATGCACTATCGATCGCACCGTCTACACCGATCACATTGTACTGTGCTACGTGTAGTTACCGATTAGACTAAGCAGCGGAAAATTTGGGTTTTAACTAGACTGTGTCACACTTAACTGTTGATCAATCGCTTTGTCGTTTGTCCAGATGAGTTGTATACAACGATCCTCACAGGGAACTGTGAACATTTTCGAACATGATACGTTGTTGTACCTGATGGTGTCCGTAATTCCATTCTCCGATGCCAATTTACTTACAATTTTCACATGATTGTGTGCAATATAAGTTGTCGAGCTAATCTGGTTAGAATAACGTTCAATGATTTTAGTCGAAACGTTTAAATTAAAAGCATTTATTGCAAAGTGTTGAAGAAGATGGTGACCAATGGATAATTTTGTTTTGTTTAAAAATAGCAGTCCAGTCTTTTAGCTTCATCCATTCTAAAGGATAGCGAGGTTGTAGTATCCTATATCTGTTGCGTACCATGTGCCTTCGTTTGTGAGTAGTATAGTGCATATATTCGGGAACTAAAGAGCAGGTTTCAATGCCACAAAGATGAGTGAGCAGAAGCAACTGTCGAAAACGTGTGTATACGTTATGCGTGACGTGTCACTCAGGCGAATGAAGATTTACTGCTGCCGATTAGGTGCGTATACAGGTAAGCGATGCGAATGGGTGTTTACGTTCGCAATTGTATGTTTTCACATACGTTGTGATGGATTTCGTGCGCTAAAGAACTCCTCAGACCAAGCGTCATTTACGACCACCACAACGTCTTTTCTTATGGGCATGTTCTGCATATGACCGTTAGTGGGGTCACTGCATCGTCCAGTTTATCCTGGCAGACCATGGAGGTACACAAACCCTCACAATAGTTCACGGTTCATTCGCTTTGTGAATGAGAAATTAACTAAGCCATTCTGATGGTTGGGAACAGTGGTGGTAGTGTTCCTATCTCGGGTTGATGGTTTTGGCACTAGTATGTTCGTCGAGCTTGGCATTTAGGTTGCAAACGTTTCATCACCAAGCGAGGTGACATCATCAGCGCATAAGTGTTTCAGCGTATAGTTCTGAGCGTGGGGTTTGGTGAAGTTTGATCGATGCCTGCTCTTATATAGCAGAGTGAGTTGACCTACTGACCCGTATTCTGGTTGGTCGCTTTCCGTCGTGTCTGACCTTTGACCCGACTCATCATTGGTTAATTTTGTTGCACTTGAACATTCACCCGAGGCCCGATTGGTTGTTCCCCGGAGTCCTTGAGTTGGAGTCTGATTGGCTTCTCGTTGTGTCGCTATCGCGTTTTGACCTCGAATCGGATTGGTTGTGAATTGACTGGGTGTGTCATCTCTTCATTTTGGAATTCTGTCCGAATGGTTATCCATTGTCTTGTTTCGACTTTGGTCTGATCAGTTCAATTTGATAAGCATGAGATAAGCTAACAGTTCTACGGACTACCAAAAATACACAAAGATGGTATCTTACTACGACCTGTTGTATCTCTACCGGGCACACCAACCTACAATTTGGTGATGAAACGTTTGCAACCTAAATGCCAAAATTAACTGAGCCTTTCCTTGTAGCATTGGCGACGTCATGCCACTCAAGAATTTATGTGCTATAAACCAATTGCTTCCATTTATTTCGTACAGATGATCATAAACTTAGTGTATCTTACAATACACCTACTGCGCGCATCAAAAGCCTGGATATGTCGTCATTATCTTGTGCACTACGCTCCCCGGCTGTGTTAGCTCCTTACCGCCATGTGAGTCAGGGTTTTAAGTTGTTTCCTGCTAGTCAGGGACCCCAGTAATTACCGTCATCTCTTTGCCTGAAATACCAGGCTTTTGAGTCCGAATCTCAGGATAGAGTCCCCTTCCAACCTGAAGCCCTGTACGTCAATCTCTGATATGCGCATGGACGCAAAATACTGTACGTTGAAATGTGGAACGTACATACGATGTTGGGCCGATGCAGCGCCACAGGACATCCAGTACGCCATATTATACAGATCGCTACGGTACTGCACTGCTACAGCATCAATCTTTCAGCCTTGAGTGAAACAAGACTTGCAGACCAAGGTAAACTTCGAGAAGCAGTTACTGGGTGCACCTTCTACCGGATAGGTCACTCGGTAGACGATGCTCAAGAGTACGGTATCTGTTTCACAGTAGTCGACTTCATCAATTCTTCGATGATGGGCGAACTGCACGGCATCAGCTTTCAGACCATATTCATGTGTCTACGACCCGGTCGAGGTAAGCCTGTCACAGTTCTTTGAATTTATGGTCCACCTATATGGCAGACCGATGATACAGAAGACCAGTTCTAAGATCATCTGCCTGTCACATTCCGCTTGACATCGTTCAGTTACCGACTGTTTAGTCTGGATGACTTGAGCACTCAAGTTGGGCGCGACTCAGTAGTCTGATCAAGAGTCCTCAGACCCCACCGTGCTGGTGCAGTCAACAAGAATGGTGGTCGTCTGCTCCACTTGTGTGCTACTCACGACCTGGCCACCACAAACACTCTATTCCAGCTGGATGCCAGCTATATCATGACTCGGACTCATCCACGAAACGGCCACCATCATTTGCTTGATTTCGTGAACTCAGGGTGACGCGACATTCGTGAACTGCGCGTCATGCGAGTGATGCGCGGCGCTGAATGTAGCACAGATCATAGACTGATCATGACCAGATTGCTTCTTCGTGTATGCAAGCCTGTTTATTGCAGATCCTTCAGCCAGCAGCAGAAGTTGGATGTCGAACGATCGGAGAACTACTAGACGATGACTGTTTTTCAGCGTACCATTGCTGTTCGTCTGAAGAACTCTGCCACATCCTCTACACCTGGGAGTATGTCGTAACACCTTGAGGAACAGATCACGGCAACAGCTGTTTGGATGATAGATAGTCAACGTCAGAAACAGTCGGAATGGTTTGACGACAACAAGGCAACTATCATTAATTGATACGAGAGGGGAATGCAGCATTTGGCATCCCCGCAATGGGCTCGGACAATGAAGGCAAAGGGACCACATTCCGTACTATTAACTGCCAACTTACCGAACGGCTTTTCGGAATCAAGGACGACTGACAAAAAACGTATGCAAGGCTACGCTGACCACCGACGACACAAGGAGCTCTGCGATTCGTTTAAGGTGATTTTCGGCCCATCCGTCCGGTGTACCAAAGCAATGATCGACGTGGATTCTGGTTTTTCGTACACTAAATCAGAAGAAATCATGAAATTCTGTCACAAGCATATCGGCATGCTGCTGAACGGTCCTGCTACCATTGATTGGGTGACCGTTAATAGCTTGATGCAACAAGCTATCAAGGATTCACTTGTACTCTTCCCACATTTAAAAGAGGTGCACTGAGCTTTTGGACAACTGTGAAACTGAAAGGCTGCATGTGAACATGGATTGTCACAGGAAATTGTGGAAAATGGTCGGCCGGTTTTGGAACGTGCTTTGCTCCACTTGGGGCAGGAAGTAGTCTCTCAAGGGTTCAAGGATGCACTGACCACACTTTTGTTTAAAGACAATGGCAGCAAACAAAGTACCGACAGCTATCGAGGTAACAGCCTGTTGAGTTGCGCTGGAATGGCTCTTGCAAGAATCGCTCTGAACAGCATCCATGTGGATACTTTGGAAGCAAATATTCCGGATCAGTAGTTTGGATTCTGGGCGAGTTGCAGCACCATCAACCTGGTGTTTACTGCTCGACAGATCCAGGAGAAATGCCGAAAACGCAAACAGCCCCTATGTACCGACTTCATAGACTTCTCCAAGGACTTTGAGTCCGCGAACCGCAAGGCTTTGTGGACCTTGCACGGTAACTCAGGATGTCTAGGTGAGTTCGTCATTTGGATTAGAATGTTGCATGTGCATATGGAGGCAAACATACAATAGCTTGGATCGACCTCTGATAATTTTGACTTTGCCACTGGCATGAATCAGGGCTGTGTCCTGGCATCAACCCTGCTTGGTTTATATTTGAATGCTATGTTAACAGCTGCTTTTCAGGAATTGTCGAAGGATAGCTTTGAGTTTGAGTACTGGACGCACGGGCATCTATTGAATAGTAGACGTTTCGGCGTCTCATGCCGACTACAAAAATCAACGATCCGCATGCTTCTGTGTAAAAGTGACGGTGCGTTGGAGACGAACTGCTACAACTGGCCAAGGCTTCTGCGACCGCGGCATCTAAGTTTGGATTGGATGTCGACACCTGAAAGACATTTTGTTTTGTTCAGCCTTCTCCGTGCAAATATGGAGTTTCTGTATGTGCGCCTGAGAATCACATCAAAGAAGAGGGTGTTGACAACTGCGGGGATTTCCGCTACTTTGTCCGCACTTTGTCGACAGGTTTGTCCGCGGACCACGCGTTACGAACTCGTGTGGCAAAGAAGAGTGTTGTTTTTGGACGTCTTGAAAAAAGTGTCGGAGAGAACCACAGCCCGAAGATGTCCACTAAGCTTTGTGTCTACCGCTCAATAGTGCTGTCTCTACTGCTGCACGGCAGTGAAACTTGGACAATGTATCAGCGGTATGTGCGCTACCTGAACCGTGTTCTTTTGCAATATCTAAGACGCATCTTGGGTATTCGGTGGTCGGGCATGGTTCTGATCACTGAGGTAGTGCGGCGAGCTGACATGTACTGAATGGAGGCCATGCAACTGTTGAGTCGGCTTCATTGGCTAGGTCACGTCAGTCGGATAGGCAATGGCCGTATTCCAAACCAATTGAGATTGGGTAAGCGTAGTTCTGGTGGTAAAAAGCTTAGATACCAAGATGTTAGTCAATTATGTCCTTCCTGTTGTAACCTTGATTTTAAATGTTCGGGAGAGTTAGCGCTGAACCAGACGGTGTTGAGACACATAATCCGTACCAGCGTCTGCAAATTCAGTGAGCAATTATTGCGCGATCATAAGGTATGATGTGCGGTATGCAAAGGAACTATCGGTGCCATAGGTCGTGCTGACAGGACTACAACACGTTGCGATGCGTGTGACCGTGAATGCGCTGGCCATCTCCGATCAATAGACATCATCAAACTGTTCATATTGTACCGTCGACAAAAAACAACCAGTATGTTAAGCCCGATTGAACTGTATTGGTTATAGCTACTTTTCCGATCGTATCAGCCAAAGACTACTGTCGCAGAGCAACTTACCTGCAATTCCTTTCAGAAACAGCTCCTGGTGGCCATGTTCAGCTTTGTTAGTGTAGTGAGTGGTTAACATTTTTTCTGTCAAACCTTAAATTTTTGTTTTCTTTCCCCATTCCTTCTAGAGTGCAATATTCTGAAATCTTAAACTTAATTACTTCTTGTCTTGCATTTCAACCATTTTCATTCTAAGTTTAGACCTTACAGTTTGTGTCCTTCTATCCTTTTTCCGAGTGATAAGGCTTTAACTTTCGTACAGAGCTACAAAGTAGCTAGCTGGACGCAAAGGTCTCATTCACGCGCCTCCTGATATCACTCCGTCGGATTTACATTGGATATGGGATATGTAGATGAAACCACAGGTGGTTCAGCACTAGTCGTCTGTCGCAGGTGTTATCTGTAAGCTTCCTGTTGCCTCCGTCACTGTGAAAGGCTAATCGGAAACAGATGCTGCTAAGTGATTGAGGAGTAGAAACTACTCGAAACCATGGAAAGTGTAGTGTCTGAACAAATTACGTTTGTGAATAACACGCTGCGTTGCGTAATCCGATTGCGGTCGATTCGCTCGCTGCCAACATCCAATGCCTGATCACCTCCGGCTGTTTGATTGGAACCCTGTATATGATGCGAAGGGATTTTGACACGTCCATCCGATGATTACTCACGACAGTATTTAACACGACTGTGCTGGTGATTCATTTTGTAACTCTGGTTCTTGTTGTATCTGTATCCGATCCCCTTCCGCTACATGCCTTGCGGACAATAACAACGCTAGTGAGAACAAGTCACTCAGTAGAAGCGCATCGTATATTGTCGCATCTACAAGCAATCGGGTCATTTTAAAGCACATGGATGAGTGAGCCGTTGGTCGTTGAAGCCGTGACCAACCAGAACACTCTAGGAGCCTTGGCACGAGTGTGGGGCACACAGGTGGCCTTGACGCGTATACAACAGTTCTGTCCCGGACTGGATGGTGTTCTTTAGTCCCGTTATAGAACTATCTGGCAGTTGGACTGACTTTTCTTCGCATTCATGTGTATATGTTCTCGTATCAGCTTTTACGTACATTCAGTTGATTGTTCGTGTAAACTATCGTGTGTTATTCAGACCACGAGATGGTTGTCTAATAGAATGTATGAATCGTACTCTGTGTGACTGGATGGTGACGTAATAAAACAACTTCGGTCTGCACTGTCGTTCAGCCTGCCAACGTCATTAATCGCGTTACCAAGAAGGTTTCTTCTAAGATTGTCTACAGATGGCCTCATAGTCGTCCGAGGATGGCGTGATTTCAACTGCGGATCACTACCCATACCACCAGTAACTGGTTGCTCGCTTCTGGCCTCAAATTTCATAGGAAGTTTGTGTGAACAGTCATCTGATTGCACGCAGTGAAATAAACTCATATCTTGGACGGTTCGTTCAATTGTTAACAATTACATACTCCACTGTCTCTCGGCTATCTTGCATTTTCTTGCGAAAAATGGAAAGCATATCTTGTTTGACACTTCGATGGGTGACCAAACCGGAAGTGCGATTAGTCCAACACTCGGTGGACTATCCCAAAGAACATTAAGATATGTCTACAAGCTCTTAGTGAGTAGATTGCTGACAGCACAGGCAACCGGACGAGCTACAATTCAATGAAATCGAGACAACGGAAGAAAAATGACGGGCGAAACAACTTACAGCGGAAGGCGTCGACCACACACATACAAGCCAGACAGAAGTGCATTGCAGAATTGTAGAATTACGGTTAAAAAATGTGAGCGCGCACATGTGGTTACGTGTTGGGTTGGACGATAAGGATTGTGCATTAATTGGATGGTTTTTGCTACACTATTACGTTGGCGAGTTTGTTCAAGCGTACCAATAAATGTCTGTACCATACAGTGAGTGCACTCTGTCGCTCGAGGTGACTAAACTTAACCTAAGCCCAGGAGGAACCGGAGTCATAGATACAAGATCGCTGATAGCAAAACCGTTCAAGCCTGCATCTACTTATCTTTAGTCAGCAGGTATAATAATTGCTTCCGCTGCTCGGAGTTCATGACCGGAGCTAGGCCCTAATTCATACTTCTCTCTCGTTGACAATTTGTTGCGTTAGAGAAAAGTCTTGACTGTTTCTGAAGAGTTGAGCACATTTGGCCCAGCACCCCACTAACCAGCGTGACACAACTGCATTGAATGATCGACAGTTAGAAACAATTCAACATCCCAGTGCTTACGCGATAATTTCCTGATGTTAATTTTTGTTTACTGAGACCAACAGCAGTATACCAATAACCACTGCATACCAGCGATGTCCGTTTTCCCACTCGAAAAAACATGCTTCCCATGGAAAACGATTTTATCCTGTCAGAATGGTGAGATATTCCCAGAACAAACAACATATGGCCTTCGACATTTTTTTACCTGCTGGGTCATTAATCTCCCACGTTCACTGACTTCCTGGTGACCTTAACTACTGTTTACGGTAACTATCTTTCCACGTTCTGAATTGAGACTATTTGTACGTCAATATGTGTGCCTCGCAAACACCCACATATTCTTCGTCCTGTTACACCCCTCTACGAACCAAAATGACGTTTTGTACTAGATTTTTGTTTTGACTTGGTGATTGTTCAGCGGGTTTAGGTCTGTTATTCTTTAGGAACAAGACTGACCGTCTTGTTTACCTCAAAAAGAAATTCCAGCTTCACCGAATGCCCTTTGATCGGTTGTTTTAGCTAACTTGTTTTCCAGGCGTTTACAACGCTGTGTCACTTGATAATGGATCAACACACGCCTCGGGGAAAACACTGGTAAACGATCAAGTGATGTGTTTGAGTAACTTGTTTGTCCTGATAGTATATATCAAATACATCCCTCTTAACACTTTCACATAATTTGACCATGACAAGCTTAGATGGGCTTGATTACTGTTTATGACAGCGCACGACAATGACATCTGGCCACTGGATTAATCCAGAATTAACATTCAGAATTATAATGCGCCACGCTGATCCGCGTCTCCTGCGTTTTGCTGAAGCCGTCGCGATTAGTCGTCTCAGGCCAGCGTTGTGTGTACAAAAACAATTATCTGTGAGCCTTAGACTCCCATGGACTTAGTAATTCTGTCCTCTCATTTCCCACCCCCATTTGCTACTTTCTTCTTCACCCACCCACCCCATCCCATTAGTGTGTTTTATATATGTTCTTGGTTATTGTGGTTTGGTACTGAAGAGGCAATACGAAATGCTAGCATCTACCAGTGTCCATCCTCTTACTGTTATGTTCAAATTTATGAAGGGAACCAACTGTTTCAAATGACACCTTGGTTTCTTCTTTTGTTTTTCTAAGCTTGATTAGCCTTCCTCATGTCTATGCCTTTCTAATCCTATATGTGTACTAATTATACAATGCCAAATGCATCCCGACTGCTACCAGGGGAGGTCCAGCAGAGAACCTAAACAATAAACACAGCCAGTTATTACCGTTATTTATTAACGGATGACCGCTATACCGTTATCGCCTAATGTTTCATTATTAGTCGTTACACATACTGATTGCTATTGAGTTATAAGTGAGCATTCGTGACTTGTTAAACGGTACGATTTCTAGCAAAACGCATGAAATAATGCTACCTAGTCCACAATTACGCAAACTGAAGAATTGGACACTGGTCTTGAATTTTTGAGACACGGCTGCTGGCAAACGTGGAGCATATTTTAGAACATACTTTGTGTTAAACGAATTGGTGAAACTAGTAGCATGTAATGAACCAGCTGCAGCCCAACGCTAGTCTAAACACACCAGAAACGGGAAACTGCGAGATATGAAATAACTTGCAAATTCACCGTATTTCTCGCTACACACGCTATTATGAATAGCAATAAGTTGGGCATCTAGTCAAGGGATGTGAGAAGGCAGGCCTCAACCTCCCGCGTTGTCTTGGTGTTTGGGCCGCAAAGGGCTCATCTGTTTGACGGTTGTCGGACCAATGAAAGGTACTTTCTGGACAATTCGACTGCACCTGATAGTTGTCCAATTGTTGTCAGCTTATAGCTGCCTTGTCTTCTCAAACGCAACGTTATGCCCCCTCAATTGGCACATACTAGGTGAATACCAATTCCAAACAGATTGCGTAGCGCATTTTCTAAGATAATCCACAAATGATGGTACATAAACCAGTGAGACATAGGTGTATGTTGTAACCATACGAATTTACTGACAGGTTGAAAAACGTTCGGAATCAAAATTAGATGTAAAGACTCAGAAATCGGGAGTTTTGCGGTAATCGCTGATGCCGGGCCAGCAGTTTGCATACGACAGCACGTCACAACCATGTGTCCATCGTCTGTATTGACAGGACTATAGCCAATCAGGAATGTCCTGCTCGCCTTGCTGTCATTGGTCCCACAACTGTCAAACTGGCGAGCACTTCACGGCTCAAACCCCAGGACAACGATAATACAGGAGGTTGAGACGTGCCTTCTCAGATTCCTTGACCAGTTGTCTAACTTATTACTGCTCATAAAAGCGTGTGTAGCCAGAAATAAGCTGAATTTGCAGGTTACTTCACATCACGCAGTTTCCCGTTTCTAGTGTGTATGGACTAGCATTGGGCTCGAGCCAGTTCATTACATGCTGTTAGTCCCATGAGGTTAACAACTGAAGGTTTCTCAAATCGAGTGTTTCGGAGTACTGCCATAAGCCAACGGCAAAAAATGTGGCGACCAGTATTACAGAAACAGGAAATGTACAGAATGACCTTGATAGTTCACACCTACATTTAAAACCTCTAATTATAATGTGAAGCACACTGCTCATTAAGACGAAAGGGTGATTTAATCCGATGTCTGATAGACGGGGTGACGAAGATATGCTCAAACGATACCATTTAAGAGAAAAGACCGTTAACATTTAATACACTCGCTGAAGATGGCTATTCGGAACAGTTTATTCATAAGAGTAAGCGGTAAGCGAGACAAACCACAAACTGCAAGCAAAAATTCTGTTCATATTTCCTTGCCCTTCAAAGGTGATGATATTGGTGAAAAGCGTGACCAAGAAACTGAATACAGCAATCAGTAGAATATACTTTGCAGCTCAAATTAACGTTCAGTTTACCTCTACACCAGTATTGCGCTCCCAGCTGAAAGATATATTACCTGTTCATGCCGTCTCGTTTTGTTTTGTTTTGTGGAACAAGCTGCATAGGCCGCACAACACGGCGATTATCCGAACGCATTCGAGAAGACCAACTGTTCGCCCTGTTCGCCCGCGGTCGCCATGCATTTGATCGAGTCAAACCACCTGATCAGTCCGACCGATTCGTTCAAGCCGATCTATCGAATGTGCATGACAAAATCGAAGCAGGTCAAAGGTCGTATATTATCAGTTGCAAGGGCCATCGTTATCCGACTACACTCCCCACCACTGTGGGTCCAACAACGGCTGGTCAAAACGTTGACCCATCCATGGCCTTGGACATAAATTCAAGATAGTGACCGCATAGATGTTACACTTCTCCCGTGAATTTCGTACAACTCACGTGATCAGTGCTGTGTAATTAAGTCTCAGGACTCAAACCAGACAGTAACCCTTGATTGACAGCTCTTGCCTCACTAAGATGTTATCTACCAACCCCCATCGAACTCCATATAAACGTGCTGTATTTAGCCTGATGAGGAAACATCAAAAATAAGCTTGTTTGCTACGCGTTTCTTCTCATGTCTAAATCGGACATATTCAACTTTTTGAGGAGCCGATTGCCAATTTCCCTGAGGTAAACTTAGGAACGGTGGTTGCATTCAGCGTCCTCATTGTGTCTTGTCGACGGAGAAAGCTAGCATTACCAATGGGAGACTAGCCAGATTGTATGGGACCCTCTAGTGAGGGGGTTTTGCCTTGATTTTCACTTCACTGGTATGTTCCGTCATGAGTTAGATGTTCGACTATTAGTCATGAAGGACCGACTGAGGGAGTGTTGCGTAGGACGACGTTAGTTATCACATCGTTCGATTTTTTAATCAGAACGATTTACATAAGTCGAATATCGTTCTAACCTGATCACGATTTTGTGTTCCAACAGACTTATCAGATAGGTCGCCTAGAAAAGTCTTTGAGAACGCGAAAGTTGTAATCGTTTGGGAGCGATTTTCAACCAAACTCCTTAATTTTCTTCAACAGTCAAATAGGTTACTTAAGCCAGGTCGATTCTCTAGGTAAACTTGAAACTAACTCACAATAACCCATAACATTTTGCGTCGGTCGCGCATCCTCCGAGACGTTTTATGCCCTAAAGCTGTAACATCAGCAACAAGCAATCAGTGTTTTGATACGTCCAAGCGGGAACACCTCGTTCGAATCTGTCATAGTTGAGCCACCAACTGATTGTTCTAAACTAGGCCGTGATGTATACAATCGTGATTCTAGTCTGAGCCTCCAATCAGGCTGGCCAGCAGGGTACCGTTTAAGCGGTCGAAAATTTCAAACGTCATTGCCTGTTTCATGATTGATTACCACGTTCGAGTAATACTTTTTTTCTACATTCTAACTAACTAAGCCTTATTTTCGTTCACTGACTTCCGGAACCACTTACCTAGAACTCGTTTTACATATCCACTCATCTTGCATTCGTAGCTCAATCAAACACACACAACGTCGCCCATCCGGAACATAACTCTCTCACCCCGTGAAGTTGCTGAGTGATGTGGCAATTTTGACAGTTTGCTGATTCCAATCCAGTCGAAGCCTGAATTTTCGGCAGTTGGGTTCCATACGAATTATGAGACTCCCACACTACATGTAAGTTCTACACTTTCAATACTCAGCAGTGGTGTTGTTGGATTCCAGTGTGTACTCGTGAGAAATTCTGTCTGGGCAATCAGTCCGCTAGATCATTTAAAGGGTTCTATATGACAGTGGTTTGAGCGAGCGCCTGAGTCAAAATGTGGAATATCTCTGCTTCCGGCGTGTCCTCGTAGCCTAGCTGATTGACCGCTTGCAGTGTTTGGGCACGCTGTTGCTGTTTTTGGTTGGAATCCGACCGAAGCTCGGATTTTTCGCAATTGGATCTTATCTAAATTCACAAGAGGTTGATTGGCGAAAAATTCGGACTTCTACTGGACTCAAACCAAAGATGGAAACAGCATATCCAAACACGACATGTTCTTTACCAGCTGAGCTAACAAGTTACAATGGTTACTCACACATTTTTTCGTTTGGACTGAGTCAACCATCCAACTCATTGCCATATTGAATCCAGTAACGAATCCAGCTGATTTATTATTCAAGTATGATTTCTCAAACAGTTCATACTAGAATCTACCAAAGAGACCTGAGCATGGGAGTTACACAGTTGGCTTCGTATTTCAGCTGATAGTGAGCTTATTGCGTTTGGATAAGTTGTTTCTGTTGTTGGCTTGAGTTCAGTCGAAACTAATTTTTTTCTCAATTTGCTGTACTGTAACCTCTAAACATTTAGCAATACGAATGAGTTGCATCTAACTGAGGTAATTTGTTAACACTTAGGTTAGTGCTGACCCGTTCGAAATTTTTGTGCTTTCACGAACTGTTTTTCTTTCCGACACCATTTGCTTAATAAGCCCAATTGATGTAGTCACACTGTGGGTGGCACGTGACAAACGTGACATTTGCACTAAGGTGTGGTTGTTCATAACAGGTTAGCAGTAGTGAGCCCTCTGAGATGAACCATGGCAACCGTGTGATACGGAGCTTGACAGAACGTCCGAAAGAGCATACGTCTACGTGCGACAGACCGTTTGCATCATCTAACTTGTACTATGGACTACTAACACAAGCGACGAAAGTGACAGGCATAGTGAGAGAAAAAACGAACCGGCGCTTTTAGCCACAATTTGAAAAACAGGAAAAGAAACATCTTTCCACTCAAGTTCGCCTTCAAAAACTGTTTCAGCTGCATCTTACTGTCCAAAAGAGAATGTGTTCCAGCTGGACAGTCCTGTCCACGTGAGGATATTCGCAGCAGAGAGGACGAGAGGTTAATCACCATTTCAACTAAAACAGAAACAATGGACGAAGTAACACTTTATACGAAATCATCAAAATGAGCTGTTGTGAACAAAGGGTAACTTGCCGATATTTAGTATAGCTCTACGGCACACCTGATGTTTCGTCATACAACGTCACTGGGCTCTGGACCAACAGAAACACAGAATAGAATCCTGAAAAACTATACGAGAATAGATTGTTCCTTTCGTAGCTGATAAATGCCCTTTGCCTCCCAAATTCGTGTAGGAAAGAGCTTTTTCTAACATCGCCTGTATCTTCGGTTGTCTCGTCCTACACTGAAGTCCTCACCGTGTGAAGTAAGCCCATACGGTGAAAGAGAGCGATTTCAGGACTGCACGCTCAAGGGGATCAAGCCGTACATAACATGTTACAGATGTATGAAATTTGCCTGCAACTCATATGATCGCTCCATTGCCAGTTCCGTCGAAACCGTACCTGAACTATAGGTTGAAAATATAACTTAATGCAATGGCTTTAATACGTGAATTATTTGTTGGCCTGAAATGTAAGTAGCATGACCAAATTTTCAGCTCTGTGCAAGACTGAGACTAGCGGCCCTCAGGTCAGAAAACGGTAAAGTATACAGATGGTTTGACCACAGTGTGACATTTTTGACAAGGAAAATGCGCAGTTGTGTTTGCTGGGTGATAAATACCAAAAATAGGTGTTCTCAACCTGGACTTATTATGAATACAGTGCATGTGACGGTGCAGATTGAAATGTTGTTAATCAACTCGAAGTACTGGGGTAACCAGCACGTCAAACGGGCAAGGCGTCTGCCCTAATTTGTTACCGCACGATTCATACCTTAGGCCAGACGACACTGACCTTGCCACACGGCCTTTGAGATCGATAACGCGTCGGTCACTTCACAACCAGGCGTATAAATCACACGGAAGATGGGGGGATTGTGCAGGTTCAATTCAACCAAACCTGTCTACCTGCTGGGTCATGTGATAGCCCCAAATGGCTTGCACGGGCATGTAGTGGGCACACACGCACCAACCACAGCGGGCGCGGTACATTTTCGCCTGATTCATCATTGGCTGTTCGCGTGTGCCCAAGTGACAGGACGGACAGACAACCGCATTGTGGACGAGGATCCTGATACACATGCCTACGTACAAGTGTGTGCCATTCTGTTATTGACTTTGCCCACGTTGTCCCAAACGTATTTGCCCAAGGGGGTATCACTATGCCTTACGGATGCTTTAACACGAAGTGAGTCACTCAACACATGGACTGCCTTACTGACCGGGCAAATACCTTGTGATCAACCCACTCGACTTGGCCATCAACGGAAGATCGTTTGGGAAGTATGAGGCCAATGCACAAGTCACATTCAATTCGAAACAGTTTCGAACTTCATCAAGCATCGGACATGTACGAATCTATGCATCTAACTCGCTCCATAAGTTCCAAACGTTCTATTTGAGATGAACCGCGTTTCGCTGTGAAGTCCTGTAACCCACTCCAAACAATTGCGAAGTATGGATTCTAAAACTCGGCGGTAGGTCGTCAGTGGTTATCTGACTGTTTTTGCTTCCAGCTGTTTAATAAATCCACACCTTGTAGCCGATCTGGTTGGTCTAGCAAGGTATGCACAGGTGCGACTCGCTTTAGGTCGAGCTGCATCGTAAAACGGTTGCACTGTTGTTACCGTAGCCAGAGTAAAATAGAAACCGAAGCACAATTGTGTCCGGTCGAGATAACGAGTGCTAGCAAACCACATATCAATCACTTTGCTCTCTCTGTTATATGGGATGCTCATATGGAGCTTCTAGTCTGGTGTACTGGATGTCGGTGATGATGACGATTTACTGCAAGGCTGTAGGTAAAAGGCGATGAAGTAGGAATCACGGTGAAAAAAATATGAACACGAGTTAGCTCGGTATGGTAAAACAGTTTGATTCCCCCTCCCCATTATTCCGGCAGGCAATAAAGTTGATCGACTAAACATAATACAGTCTATGTAACGAGGTGCATTTTTCTGTCTGGACACACAGATATTGTTTGGTTTTCCACTGGTTCAAAGTTCTAACTTACGATAATGCACCACTTGAAGAACCGAAGCTCAGAGATGCAGCTCTACAGCTACATTTCAAAGAATGAATGTTACTCAAATCTAGTACCTACGGTCTTAAATATTTTCAACCATTCAACTTTATTTGCATTATTGTTTGTAGACTTTTGTTTGTTTTCATGCCGATAGTTCTGGATGCCAGTTTATCTCAAATGTCTTACTGACCTACGGAATCACACCACAATTTGTGCCAGGTTCCAAATTTCCCAAAAGACTTTCTGGATTAGTATTATCATCACAAATATTTTCATAGCCTTATGAAAGGAATATATTTTTTAGGGTTTCCATTTCCTATCAAGTAAATCCTTGGTTAAGCCACAACGCGTTGTGGCTTAACCAAGGATTTACTTGATAATGAACGTCAGTACAACGCACAATATATTTTCGCATATCCGTTCTGTGTACGGTTCGGATGTACTAACTTTCGATTTCCTAGTTAATTGTCTGTACTTTCGGTCGGATTTTTCTGGTACGATCAAAATTACAAACCATCTTGAGGTGACGATTAGAAGCCATCTTCCGTTATTGTCAAGAACACTACAACCGGATATTCGAAAGCTCGCTACAGTGCATCGGTCGTAGGATCATCATCGTGACAACAGTTTTACAATATTATACGTGGCATATGCAGTGAGGCGGTTGTAAATATGTTTTATAGCATTCACCGAGGAATACGACCGACGTGTCCTTTTGTTAACCAAATGCGACTGTCGTCAGTGTCAGTCGCAAAGAAGAATGGATTTCAGAAGTGGATCTTGATCTAACTGGTGACTAGGGGTAACGTCCCTAGTGGATAAGGGGGGCTTAGGTTCACAGCATACGTGAGTTGTCGACTCAGACCTAGTTCAAGTGAACTCTACTCGGTGAGTGTAGACAAGTACGAAGCCGGTCCCAAATAGAATGAATCTTTAAATCAAGTTGCACAACTTTATGGTGTAACGTTTCAACTCGGAAGACGAACTACTGTTCGTCTGTGAGCTGTCCTGTTAACCACAACCGAGTACCCAGAGGAATGTGGTTCGGCGTTCAGAAACGACAAATCGATCGTATCTAACAGGAGACGTAGTAGTCAACGCAAATGCCTCATGAGAACGTGGATGGGAACCCCACTTCCGGCATTGACAGGGATATGCACTATTGACGAGTTCCGACAAGAATGAAACTTGAGGATGATGTTTTTTCTCCAAAAGGACCGTTCGAAAACTTTATGACTGTGAAAGATTTGATCAGGTGTGAGCAATGTTCAATTGTTCAATTAACCAACATCGTCTACCCCTTATCGGTAGCAAAGAATGAACCATTAAGAGAGTTGGAATAGTACACTTCACGAATGAAAAAACTGAGACAATGTGTTGGTAATTGGTTTTTGTGGGATTGTATGAGGTTCCAAATTACTCTAAGCTCGGAGATTGAACTGGTTTACGTAAAGCAGAAAATGTTATTTTGGAGCCAAGGGATTGCTCTTCAGTCTATCTACTGATTGGTTTGAATTGCTTAACCGGACCAGAAGTTGGACTTCTGGGTACCTGGCGTGACTTACTAATTGCTGAACTTTCACTGGGCCAAAATGCGCGATTCTTTCAGTATTTTCGTACTTTTACTCAATTAATTTCGGGAATTTTCTCTTTTATGTAAATTGAACATCGCCTGCAGTTGATCGCAGCTGTCGCATCCACATAAACCTTCCAACCGATCCATCCCGCCTTTCGAAAAGAAGTACTGGACTCGAGTTTCGCTCTTGTTAGAGCTCGTCACTAATTCATATTCTTGCCACGGCCACGCTTTCATAGGACAACCATTTTGACCGCTGCACGAATGACCTCACAGTAGACACGACTGAATCGTCATATATGAATGCTGAACCGCCTTCATTTGTGAGTAATTATCAGGTTACATGCGTTTTATATAGGAAAAACTGGAGCAAGTCAAATGGGTCATTAAGATCATAGGCCTGGGGCGGATGACAGTCTACTGGACGGGGGTGGGAGTGTTGGCGAATGGGTTACACTGTTACGCGTGCCGGCCGTGAGATATGCAGTCGTTGGTGTCAAGTGTTTCACGCTTGCTTGAGTTTCAAGTGGCTGTGACATAGTTGGCCAAGGGAGATGTAGGGTTTGCACGAACTGTTTTTGGGCATACAGACAGGGGTTGTAGAGTCTGATGGCAATAGCCTTGGTCGTTGATAACAGTCGCAACCTGACAGCTCTGGAGTGGGATTGACGAACCTTGTAGATTTCCTTGAGAGGACTCACAGTAATTGTCGATTACCTCCCGTTCATGTCTAAATGATTCTTTATTAAGCGATTCTTCCCGTCCCTTTACTAGAGCCCTGCTACGTCACTAGATACTTTTCTTAACCTTGCGGTTTTATCTTCGTTGGCTTGGCCTTCTTTCAGATTTAAAGGTAATTTTAGAATAGGCATTCGGTGACTCATTGTTGAAACCTAGATGATGTCCGGTCGTTAATTGTTCCCTTTTAACCGTTTTACCAGCCATATTTACCAGATGGTCACTGTCTTCTAGGCTGTTTTAGCGGCTTACGGTCATTTTAACCATTTCTGATCACTCTCGGTCTGTAACTGTCTTACACGTTATCATCCTGTCACCACATCAGCTTCCATTCCGCTGTACACAATCTGACCGCTTGAGCCGCCCTAAAATCTAACAACTGGTATTAACGCAGAATGGGACCAAACGGGCTTATCGGGTGCGAGCGCACGTTTATACGTGTGTATCTGCATCGTACTGTACGGACCCATCAGCATGTTAGGTCCGGTGTACACATTTCGATAAGTCAGCCTACAAAACAAACCTAAGGTGGTAACCGTGGTAGCTTGGGCACATACTAACAAACTACGACAGCTGATGGATAGTCAGTAAAAGGGATCAAATCAATATTTTGGATCCTTATTGCAATATTGATATGGCAAAACGAATGACTGGCTGTTTCAGTGTTCACCAGGAGTCGCATGCCAGATCAAGTAGTGAGCTGAGGCAGCCGGTTATAGCCTTGTATAGAATAAATATGTCAACAGTGGGCTGCAAGTGTGTTGAAGTTTCTCTTAGCCGCTGTACACTGATAGTTATCGCTTTTTATTGGCACTGTATACGAGGAACTTAAATTCTGTTTGCCTCCCCTCCCCCCCCCCAAACTTACCACTGTGATAGTGGTGAGTGTTGAAAAAACGAACTTCATTTAATGGGTAAACAGTAATCAAACGTTGTTTCATTGAAAGTATGATACCCCCTCAAAGTTTATGACGTGTTCCATTTGATACTGAGATCGGCCTGGTTAACTACATTGAATGTCAGTCGTTTTGATCACCGGAGACTTCTTTTCAATCACTGGTTGAGTTTCCACATTATTAATATCCACGTATTAGAATATCCAGCAGACTGTGTACACCTCGTCACTTCGACAATTCAGTCTTGATTAATCGTTTTCATAATATGGATTGCTGTTCACCTGCAACAGAACTGCCGTACTGGGTGCCACATGTCTGACCCTACCGGGGAGGATTTATATCGAAAATACGTGTTTTTAGACAGCTATGATTGGGATTCAAAGAATGGGGGCAGTGGAACTACCCCCCTTCAGACGTGTTTCAATGAGGTTCACCTTCTGACTATCAGTATACACTATTAGGTTTAGTCATCTTTATCAGTGATAAATAGTCCACCTTTATTCTACTGGTCAAAAATGTAGTTGTTTACAATGATGATAAGATCTTGATTTAATTTGATCGATTGACCGAACGTTCGCTTGTCCACCAAGCTACGTTGGTCATCATGTGCAGTCACGTGAATTTAACCTGATCGTGCAAGTTAGGAGCAGTATGCAGAATGTTGCAGCTTGTCGGAACCAATCTAACGTGAACGGAGTTGGAGTATTTGAACGCCTGATCCATAGGTTAGGCATGCACAGAGAACCGAAAATAGTGCTTGCTGGTCCCGTTCTATTTAATCCGTGGTGTCGTGCACATCAAGGTTTGGCCCGGCCGGAAGCAACGAGTGTTGGTGACAAGTGAGTTAATCTGTCGATAACATACACCGGACGCGCCAGGTGCTCCATGTCGATGGAACCGCTTTAGTCACAGGCCAGAAAGCAAAGCTTAACCTTCCTGCCTTTCGGATAGGCGTGATCAAACTGCTGTGCACGGTCTGTTCACTGTGTTCAGTTTGAGGCTTACACCCAGGCTCATTCGTCGAAGCCATTCTTGTTCAGTATCACTGAGACCAAACGCAGCTCCGCATGGCTCACGGGTTGTGTGTACGATTCGCTGGCAGACTAATTGATTGCAGACTTTTGGTTTTCCACTGAAGATCTGCGTCAGAAGCCAGCCACTGAAACAGTGGCTTATTTACTCCGTCGAACCCATCAGTCGATCATCGGTGTATTTCATAAGATCGGTTGCTGCTCAGCTGTACGCTAAACTTTTGGGTGGTTAAGTTTTAACCGAGCATGTCCAAACTCCACACAATGACTACGGAAAACTGTGTATCCCAGGGCGAAATTTTCGTGGTCATAGTAACTATCTGCAAGGATAAAAACTAACATTACCAATACCAGGCGATTAACAGGTTCGCACGAACCGTTGCAATGACTGTGTATGCTATCCGGCGCAGAGTGTACTGAGGGTACTAATTGGGTTTTATTCCAGCCGATGTGAGCTTCAGGGACTGTTGATTAATAGTTATAGACGCTGTTTCTGTGGCGGAGCGTAGAAGTCGGCAAATCCGAAATACCACAGCGTCAACCGCCCATCAATCTGTGGGCTTCTGGGTGCTTGTATACGCGTCAAGGCCGTGTGTGCTCCCCACACTCGTACTAAGACTCAAGCTGCGTTCTGGTTAATCGCGCCTTCAACGACCAACGGTTCATTCGTCGACGCACTTAAAAATGACCACCGTTTGTAAATGTGACAATGTGGTATGTGGTTCTGATTCGCGTGTTCTCCCTACCATTGTTACTCACTGTAAGGCTCGCTGTTGATTGCGCACGAATAGGGAACACAACAGCGCGAATAAGATTGTTTTACTGGAATCTACGCCCTACGAGCGCGTGACCAAATAACGGAACAGCGGTTGGTGAAACGGCGGATAATGGGACGACGGTCATCGGTAATGAACAACGGGCTACGGTGTATACACTGGTTCGTAACCCCCAGGCCAACCCAACCACCCGACGCTGAGGCATGAACACAGAAAAAGGACTGACCTCCGGACAGAGTTCTTTTTATGTCACTCAATCCGAAGACAACATGGTCACAACCTCGTTCCTATTTATAGGGGTTGCGGTTAGCAACGAGCGGAGGTCAAAAGAATGGACCAGACAAAAGTTCAGACAGTGCAAGGTAAGCGTATAGCCGGGATGACAACGATATTTGTCCTGAGGGTTGAGGACGCTCGTGAAGACCGGAGAAGTACATAACCATGGCAATGGTGGAGTTCACCCACAAGTACACCTTGTTATTCTTTTTGTGACACCATTTTTCTGGGAACTGGCGACTTCCCCGATAAAGATTAGGTAATTTTCTGTTTGTTTGCTCTAGTTCGCGCAGCCAATCGTTCATTGGTTTAGTTACCGTAGTCCTGACAACACAGCGGATTGGCAGCACATCGGATCGGACAACAACCTCAATAGCTCATTCGAGGTCAAGGTCCTCGACAGGTTTGCTTCAGAGTCTAATTTAGGTTTTTGCCAGTGGGTACCTGTTTGTTCCGAGGGTTCCCCAACAGAAGTTTACCGGTTGATTTGCAAATTGATCCGGCACGCTTAGACAGACAACCTAGGAATGAGGTTCTGTTGGTCACCTTTTGTCAACTGACGTGATTGGCCCTATACGCATCAGACTTAAAATACTGTAACTACCTTAGTTCACACGTATTACAGTAAGTGACCTGCACTGAAGTACTTCGTGCTCCACTCGCTCACACTCCGTACCTGATTTAAAACCCGAAGTGATTGATTAAAGAGTGGACTGTCGTCAATTCGGTGAGGTCATTAGCGTGTCCGACAGCGCTCGGCCTGGGTATACTTTGATTGGACACCTATCTGGCTGGTTGTGTGACTCTTTGACTTATGCCAGTGAAGTCGAACTGAGCAGTCCGAAGATATATACGATTGCCCGAGTAGGCGTATTCTTCAAGCCAAACCCTCAGGAATTTCTGACGGTTCACCAGCGGAACCTGTTCTGTTATCGTACTGCAAGTCGAAGTGACTGTACGCTCGCTTCACAATCACGACGATGGACAATCAGTCGTCGGTTCAAACAGGGACGCGCAATCTCGATAAGAGTTAGCAACAATGAGAGTAACTGGCGTCCAGTGCGTTTGTAGCTGCGTCATTTGCTGATTCTTTCTGTCTCGTGAAAGTCTTAAGTTGTGTATTACAACGTCAGTGTTTCAAAGCAGTGCCGGGCTTGGATATGACATTTTACCCTACTCAGTTTCAACGGCAAATGTGATATTACATGCGAAGCAGCCGACACACGTTTTTACTATATCACCCCAATTCTCCCGTAGCCGGTGTGTATTCAGACAAACACCACTGACTGACTATGCACGCTTAAGTTGGTCGCACGTTGTGTGCGTCAAAATCGTGAGTGGAGTTCCACGACGTTTCTCACCAAATTGGTGTGTATGCTCAGACCATAACGACTGGTTGTTGAGTCAGAAAGGGTTGGCTGTTCCTCCCTGTTTACGGTAAGTTTCGTTATGTGCATTAGGTATCGTTCTGATGAACGATCAAGTCCAGAACACCAACCGCTTCTGCTGTAGGCCATATGTACAATAAACATGTTGTTGTGTCCACAGAAGACGCTTGGCCAACAAGTTGGTTTATTGCGCAAACTTCCGTATAGGTCATGTCAAAAACTAAACCACAAACGCGTACACTCATTTGCACGGCAGACATGCACTCACCTACATTGGGTGACAGTACGTTGTCATTCGCCTTGGTGAAAGTTCTCACACAGCATGTACACACTGTTCCGATAGTCTCTTCTTGTCCATCGTGTTCGGGGCTTGTCCCTTTGTTCCTGAATGTCGCCTGTGGATAATACACCACTTGTGAGTAGTATACTACTCACAACGAAACTGCCTGTTATACAACAATGTTAGACAAAAATGGTATGTAATGTGAGACAAAAAAGTTGTAGAACATACACTAATCATTCGACTAAGATTGGTCAACGAATGTCAACAGTGAATTGACATCGTAAGGTAGTTTTGGAATATCGTATCCGATCAATAAAACTATTTACCATTGGGCATAAACAGCTGTTGATTGTCTAGCAGCCTGCTACCCACACAGACCACACGTAAGGAAACTGCACGTCGTGTTTGTGACAGACAGTGGTCTCCTTCCCAGTGTCAGACGTGTACCAGAATTCTACCAGTTTTCACTTAAACAGCCATTGCTTCTTTAGTTTGTGGGAATTCGTCAAAATGTCAGATATAATGCAGTCGGGGATTTTCTCTCAGTGGTGTATCCTCCTTGTCATCGGAAACGTCTTGAGGTGTTTTGATTTTTGTATATTTATTGCCAATAATGAATGGTTTGTTCAAGTGCATAGGTTCACCTATAATCAGCCAACATTCACGTTCAGGGATAAACATACCGGATTGTATTTAGTTAGACGGTGATTGATTCAGAGTGGTTTTGAGGAGGAGGAGTTAACCAGACCTGGCCTTTACCTACAAACCGTCGTTCACCAGGTTCCGATTAGCCTGTTACAGTGGTCAGATCAAAGTACGCCGGTGTACATACGTCGCTAACTTCCGTTGAAACTCTCGTGGTTCCACCCAACACAGACCTATCCGACGATAATCAGAAATGGTAACACCTGAGAGTATGTTGACAGGTTGGGATTTCGTCTGCTAGCCCCCATCCAACCGGATCATAGTCAGCTGATTGTCAATACAATTTGTCACTTCTCCACAAAACATCGACGGTGTTTTGTGAATTCACTTCGATGACTGGCTGTTACAGTGTACAACACAAAATAGGCAACGTTCAACAAGGTAAGTTGGATCAATCACAGCGGTGTATTTGCCTGCATGCGGGTGTATATAACGAGGCTCATCATGTTATCGGACATGAGCTGGTGCTAAGCCTCGAATGAAGACTTGCGTCAGAAACGCGGGCTATTTTTGATTCGCACTACAAGTACGTATGGCCGCATACAGCACGCACACGCACATCTGCTGCCATCATCAGCTTGACACATTCTTTAATAAAATATTGCATACTGCCATTCGTTCGATTACAGAGAGTAATTAATACTGCTGCTACGCATTCATTTCACTGCAAGCATCTATTATGAACTTGATGTTTCGTTCCAGAATGTACATTTTTTGCCTAATTCCATTCATTAACTGCGTCTTGCTTATGTTATCACAAATGAGAATTTTTAGGTTATACTACCAGCGAAAGAGACGTAGCATTGAGGATGCTATCACTATCGAAACCGTTATTTTGTGGTCACAAAACAAGTTGTGCTATTTTAACTGTTACGGATGGATAAATTGTTAGGTATAACGTTCTGAGAATGCGACGTTCGGTATTCATAAGTGTGTACTGATTTTGAAAAGGTGTGCCAGGTCCTAAGATTCTGGATATGAACAATGTTTGTTATCTAGTATGTCAAAAATATCCGCAGTTAACGAAAACTTCAAAGTAAGTAGAGAGATTTACAATTTACCAGTTAAATTAGTGGATGAAGGGTGACTTGCCGTGGTGGACGATTTGCTCCCAAAATAGGTAAATTCATGTCAGAGATCGGTAACTTAATCTTCAAACAGGATACTTGTAGGCTGCCTAAATAATGACACTTGCAAACTACTTTTGGTAGTACTGATGAGTGGTAGAGGACATAACACAACAAATCGCAGTTTCCACACTTCGATATATTTTTTAGTCAACGTTTTCGAAAAGAAGAACTGGATCTGTCAGAGCTTATCAGCAAGATCGGAATTTGACCGCCGGCCACGCCTTCACAAGGTGACCACCATTAAGGACAATTGTATCATCACATGCAAACGGTCAACCACTTTTGCTTGTGTGTAATGCTCAGGTCGCAACATAAGGTGGCTGGACTCGTTTAAAATAATCACTAACATGGCGTTCATAGATCTTGTGGCTTACTGTGCACCGAGATGAACGTAAAAACTGAAAACGTGCCTCAATAAAGTTGTGAATGCATTTTATCGGGGAAGTGCGCTCACCACCCACTCGTACATGTCTGTATCTGGAATGCAAAACTACTCACCTGCGTACCATACCCAGGTAATCAAAGCTGATGTCACTACTCTGACTGAATGAGACTTGTTCACAGGGTGGAGTGTTTGGGGGCGAACATACTGCTTACGGTTTTTAGTGAAGCATCGTTACCGCCACCAATTCGAAAGCCCTAAGTGCTGGGCATTCAACAGGCATGGCTTTAAAAAGTTAACAAGCTTACAAATGCGGCCTATTGGTGGATTAGGGGTAGTATTTTTTAAAATATAAAATACACAGACTTCGTAATATCGGAAGGAGAGTAGAAGATGATTCCGGGTAGCAAAACGTTTGAATCATATTTTTGACTACTCGGATGTCTGATGTAAACTTTGTTAATGCAAGTATTCCACGATGAAATCATGATTTGTGTACAACTGCATGAAGTGGTTAGAGTGGCCGACAGTTGTTCTTGACCTGAACTTCGTTGCGAATCAGGTGGGCATAATCACAAAGTGGACGACAATTTAACAACACATTAGTGGATAGGTATTTTCTTGGAAGAGAGGCATAAAGTGGACAGAGACGCTATACGAACGAGGTCGATTTTAGCTTGGTGTTTCATTTAACTTCGTGTAGTCTGAATCGAGCTGTTACCTTTCAAAGTGGCCTCGCACTTATTTTCTTCTCACTGTTGGTCTAATAGGGCTTCTTTTTTTTCTGCATTCAGAAGAATATTAGAAAATTAGGAGTAGATTGTAATAATAATTTAGTATAGCATGTTCTACTGTAGTGAATCCAGAAGGCAGATGGCACACAAGTTGTTTATTTGGGATACAAATACACTACTTAAGCGTCTCAACGGGACTAAGCACAGAAACACTCATTTGCACGCCACACTCGTCTGAGGATGCTCCAGTCGCTTTAGACATCGTGTCTCAGTTCCGTCATGTGGCGAAAGCCACTCTATTTCATTCTGCCTTCCATAGATCCCTCCCATGTCTCTCCTGTATTTCTCTCGCGATCACTCCGATCCAAGCTGCTACTGAATAGTGGTGTGAGTAGTATGGTACGACCGTCTATCCTCATTACGTTAATATTTTACATTATAAAATGAAAATAAAGTATAAATTTGGACAACGAAATTATGGTTAATACAGACATATTTATGTTCATTTATTAGGCACATTGTATTTAATACTATTACTTCTTAGAATTATCAAAAAGCTACAAACATGAGTGAACAAAAGATGTTAAATTTGTAGCATTGAACAACACAGTCTACTTGAGAGTATTCACACAAATTCTCCACTATCTACCAGAAGTTCTGAATGAGAGGTTCCATCCACGAATTTATACATAACAGAGGTGTGTGTGTGTGCATGTTCGCTTGAAATAAAATGTCAAACTTACACCCCAGAGATGTCATACGTGTATGCCCGATATGTGGTTAGTGGTTTTTGGGATCAGTTGATTCGGGGTTCTGCCATACCATCTGACTTATCGTATCGATTATCACGTGTATAGTGTTTGCCGACCAATGTACCGAGTGCGAAACAGCAGGGTGAATGAAAGATGATTGAAGGCAAACATCAGTCTCTTGTTTTGGTATTGATATGTTCGCCGAGCTTGGCATTTCGGTTGCAAACGTTTCATCACCAATCGAGGTGACATCATCAGTGCGTGAGTGTTTCGGCGTATAATTTTGAATGTGGCGTTTGGTGAAGTTAGATCGATGCTTGCTCTTATACAGCAGAGTGTGTTGACCTACTGGTCTGAATTCTGGTTGGTCGCTTCCACACGTGAACAGCTATTCTTCTTGCATGAATGCCTGCGTCAAAACATTCTCCCGCCAAGTATCAACTACAGACCACCGCTCAATCATCCACAGGCTTGGGAGATAGCCAGACAAAACGGGAGACGTGGTCAGGCCAAACACGACAAAAAGCGACCAACCAGAATTCAGACCAGTAGGTCAACACACTCTGCTGTATAAGAGCAGGCATCGATCCAACTTCACCAAACGCCACATTCAAAATTATACGCCGAAACACTCACGCACTGATGATGTCACCTCGCTTGGTGATGAAACGTTTGCAACCGAAATGTCAAGCTCGGCGAACATATCAATACCAAAACCATCAACCCGAGCTACAAACAACACCACCACTATTCCCAACCATCATCAGCCTCTTGTACTGATACACTTAGTACACCTTTATCGCTGTTAACTGTTTGAAAGGAGTTTCATCTTCTAACAGAGTGAAAATGTTTAATGTTTCTATCATTACTTACGAGAAAAAGTGGTTAATTATTCAGACATGATAATCCGACCATGTCTAATATACGGTCGACCACTCAGTGGTCAACGCGGTTGCTTCATTAAAGTGTGGCCGGAGTTCAGGTGCCGGCCTTGGCCGCGATATGCACTATTGCCGAGCGAAGCTGGAGTCTAATGCTTCTTTTCAAAAGAGGCTGGCTGGAAGGTGTATCTGAATGGGAAGGCTGCGATCAAATATGAGTGGTGTTCAACTCCAAACATATCAAGCGTCCAAGTAGATCTACGCTCGAATCCTGTAGTTAGATCAAAATAAACAGCAGTTAACAACTGCAGGTGAGCAAATTTTTAGTAGGGCTCTAAAGCCTTTGGTGCCGTTATAGACAAGAACGAAGAGTTTCCATCCTAGAAAGGAATTCAAGCTGTCTAATCTATTCATCATTAAGAAGTCTGTCTCAGAAAGTATTCCTCTAATGAGGTCGCATTCATTTCTGTGTTCCTCCATGGTTGTTAGTTTAATGAACAGCAGATTCATGTGAAGAAGTAATGAACCTACTAAACAAATTAGTGAGAAAGATGTGGCAAACACGTTAATGGCCTTGTTTCGTTCGACGATCAACTGTATTTTACGTTCTTGTCCCCGAGTGACTACGCAGAAAGTAAAGCACACTCTATTCCACTTACCAGTTTATCGAACACACTTAAACTTCATGCGTTAGTAAGTGCCATTTGGTCACAAAACTATTCCAGTGAATGGCCCGTTTTATTTGTCTTCAAAAGGCTCAACCAGAATGTCCACGCTGTTGACCAATTTTCAGCCGACTAATACTCGGTTTTTCCGTGAGCTAACTTTTACAAAGACGACGCCATGTGTGTCTAGCGTCTATCCGACATATCTACAGATAATGAAAGTAGGCGTCATAACTGAGGCTGTTTACCTTCAAGTGCTCCGAGACAGACCGTATTAAGGACTATGTTGACCCAACTGACTGGCTGAACTTGCACTAGCAATTGGCGGGTCGATTGCTCGGTACAGTAGGCTCGAGGATTCGAATTTACTTCGACACCATGGGCAGTTTGTTTAGACCTGAATAACTGGCGCCCTTTGCATTCTGTCCGACTTGGTAAAAAGTCAGGAATGGTGCCATGTATAACCTTATGGTTGGGGCATTGGGTTGCTGCGTGAAACCATTTTCCTCAAGAACATAAATATATGAACTTAGATTTAACCAAAACGAAGCAGCCGAATTGACAACGCTTGTCGAGTCCTACATACGCCTGAAAGATGGCAGTTAACAGTGCTCAAACGTGACTGCACCCTGAGTTCTAGTACAGCTTGGATTCGTCTTCGGCCGTTGACTTTTCGTCAGACAGTACCCCGCTAATTCTGTTTGTTGAAGATACTTGGTATACCGAAAATAGCACAGGCTTTAGGGGATTTCCATGTGTCGGAGCGCGGAACTGTAGGTGACCGATCTTCCTCAGAATGAGAATATGAGATAACATTAACTCACAAATGGTCTACTGACAGACGTTCCGGTTTCATCCACAATTGAAATTTCATGTCTTTTTCAATATCATTGACCTACTGGCCCTGGTCCTAATCACAATAATGAGTTGTTTTGCAGAACCCAACAAAATTCAGGCCGGCTACAAGGCTCATTTATTGAAAGGGTAACCCGTTTAAAAATGACTGAATTACTCTTCAGACGCAAAAGATGAGAATTTCAAAACTACTTTTTGGCAAACCTCACTGTTTCACTTATGTGAAGCACACAGAGAAACAAACGTAAGTTGTTTACGGTAGACGACGGAACACAATGCACAGAAGTTATTGTGTTATCTATGAGTAATGTGGTATATTCTATAACCCAGGTGAAACCCAATTTCCGGAAATCCGAGCTTCAGCTGAATTCGAATTGATGACCGGAACAGCTTGCCAAACATGGCAAGCGGCCTATCGGCTGAGCTATGGAGCCACGAAGGGAGCACAAAAATTTCGCAGTTGGACTTAGTTACCCCTCTAATCCATCGTGTCTCATATAGCATCCACCAAATGGTCCAGCGATGGGAATACTTAGGTAGGATTTCTCAAACGGTTCATGCAGGAGCCCACCAACACCACTATTGAGCGTTAAATCTACATAAGACACGGTGGATTGGACAGGTAACTGAGTCCAAATGTGGAATTTCTGAGCCCTCGTCGTGGTTCTGTAGCTTAGCTGGTACGCACTTGCCGTGGTCGGGAGTGCTGTTTCTGTCGCTGTTCCGAATCCAGCAGAAGTGCAGGTCCGTCGCAACTGGTTCTGGTCTAAAATACAGAACTGGGGGGGGGTTCAGACTTCAAGGAGTTGAAGATAATTTGCTGTTCCTGATTAGCAAGGATTGTCGACACAAGAAAACCCAATCGAACATTCCACGCTGTTGAAATCGAACGTTGTTTTCTGTTTAACGCAGTGCTGCATGATGAATCTGTCTCATCTGTAAATGCGAATGTTGACCAATTCTTTGTTGCTGACCGTATCCAAGTGATAAAATGCTTGTATCGGGTGAATATGAACAACTTGACGGTCCTTCTAGATAATGGGTGTTGTAGCCGAATCTACGGTCTATGAGCGCGTGAACAGATAGCGGAATAACGGTTAGTGAAATGGCGGGTAACAGAACGACGGTTAACAGAAGTGAACAGCGGGCTACGGAGTATGCATGACAAGTTCGTAACTACCCGGCTAACCCAACCACCGGAAGCTAACGCATGAATACAGAGAAAAGACTGAGCTCCACACAGACATCCTTTTATGTCATTCAATCTGAAGACAACACGATCACTAGGTAGATCTTATTTAAAGGGCATCAAATGTAGAGTCAAACAGTACAGTAATGCGCGTAGGCGGGATGTGGCCGTGTGAGCGTTTAGACGCGTAGGCCGGGTGACTGAGACCTGGCACATGGGTTGAAGGACGAAACGGCACATGACCGTGCCGACTATGAAGGTCACTCGCAAGTGTACTTTGCCAGTCTTTGTCACAATATTTTCGGGGAACTGACGGCTTCCTCGACAGTGGGTCATGTAAGTGTCAATCAACCGGAAGTGACCCTACACACGTTTTACATCCATCCTGCCACCAAAAAAGCCTACTTGTGTGTCTAGCCCATCGACTGTAAGTGTATAAGCTACGCAGTGTGTAATGTGGCCACCCGAAGTCCAAGGACGTGGTTAAACACTGTAAAGCATCAAACCACCAGACAACTTTTTGATAGAGGCATATTTAAAACAAAAGTATTCTTGCCCATTATAAGGTTTATTGCTTCCCATAACTCGTCAATTTGGTATGTGAATAATAAGCTCTGTATACTCATGAGTAGTTTTGCAATGCGTTCTACGTTGGAACAGGTACATTCTGTTTGTATGTTCAGATGAACCTTTCAGACTACCCGTTTGGAAAGGACTCACTATAAACTCACTTGATGATTTCAGTTCATTAGTGCTTCATATCCGCGTTCAAATCAGGATTCATTCCCGGCACTTGTTCAACAGGCGTGCTGGCCTTCATATTGGGACCAGCAGGACCGTTGCCTCTGCGCGTTCTCCCACAATCATTTGTTAGTACTGGGCAGATGCAGCTGTTCTACTGACTCCAGTTGTTAACCCTGCAATCTGAACTTCGCAGTCGAGCCGAGGTCATTGGCCTGACAATGTGTTTTCAATACTAATGGATATCTGCCATGCTTTGGTCGGCGATGATTATGAACTTCAGAGGACGAGGGTGCTTTCTGTGGTTATACCAATTCAAACTAGTGTTGTTCATTTCGGTTCGGTGTTCACGTGTGTGCACGTTGACAGTTAAACCACCTTACATTGGCTCTGAAAGTTATTAGTGCATAAGTTACTTATGATCAAAAGCTGAATAACACCGGTAAAAAATACTTATATGGTGAGTGAATAATGGTGCACCGAATGTGCATACATAACAGAACTGGGAAGCAAAATGTTAGGACTTGTTAAAATCCGGTTTAGCAGTAGAAATGATTGTTGTGGGTCAGTGTTTGAGCCGATGGAAGTTTGCGGAATATGATGGACAGTTGAACCATTGGGAGGTTGAGAGGTATGACAGATAGATGTAGTTCGTTTATTGGATGAAGCTGTACAAGTCTTTGGGTCGAAAGTACTCATCGTAGCACTGCGTATTGTCTGGCTCGCATTACAGCGCCAAAACAGTGTGTTGGGAAGCTCCATATGATCATTCCCTTTGTTGGGCGGCGTAGAAGTGTGACAAAAACTGATTGGCTGTTGTGACAGTGTCTGTGGCCAACAGGCATGTCAAACAACGAAGTAGGTGATGCGTTGGTGGCGCCGATACCAACTACAGTTGGAACCACTGATCATGTCTGACGTACCATGTCGGGCAGTTTTTGTCACGCGTCCTACCGGGTGTTGATTAAATAAACATATTTGTTTGTATATCCCATATTAGCCTCTGAAATGTGGGTCAAAGGGATATCAATGTCGGAACACGTTGGGCACGACATGTCGGAGAGGCAGTTGATCTGATTGTGTACACGACAGGCGCAACAGGGTAATTAGGTTACATGCACGCGCTAAACACAGGAGGTGTGGTGATGGGTTAATCATGATGATTTGGTTGACCGAACAGTTACCTATCACTTTCGAATGAGGTCATTCAAACCTCTACAAAGCTAAACGAATTTGACGTTTAACATGCTCACAAACCGCCATCAGTTTTCAGAGTACTGGTTGCTGATCGTGGTGGTCACTAACGTGATTCCGACGAAGCCAAGAATTTGTATACTCTCACCAAATATACTGAGGCCACTCATTTTAATAGGTGCATAACAGAAAACTACATTGTGTAGTTTCCTGACGTCACAGGACAGTGGTTTCCAACTTTTCCCACTTGAAACCCAAAATTTCTGGAAAATTTTACCTCGCGACGATGCGTACGTACATTCTAATCATAAGATGGGAAGAAGTGACATAAAAATCAATGGACGTCGCTAAAGTGCCATGTATAATATACACTACAGTTGGCGTATATAGTAATGTGTGTTATAAGCTTACATACATACTCACGGCGTATATTTTGACGACACGTGTTCTCTGCGCGCGGTGTGTACCCACCACTAACGTAGACAAGAAATATTGAGGAGTAGTTTACTACAAAATTTGCCTTTTTATTCAAACGTATTCAATTGACTTTCATGATGTTTTTTGCTGCAATTTTCACCCTATTATTCCATAACAATTACGAGAGTATAACCCAGCTCACATTGACTTTCAAGTTGGTTTTTGTGATTGGAATATGAACACCAGGGGACTTGAAAATTCTGCTTGTATGTGAAGTTGTAGAAACTGTCAAAAGTTGGTTGTTTTTATGAAATTGCACCACAACGTTAAGGCTTGAATATTCTCGTCTCCGTTTTTTGTACTCCTTACTTATCCCTTCAGATATACCTAAAGAGAACAGAATATACTTGAACAATTGTAAGCGTTTCTAATTTCTTATGTCTAATAAAGAGAGGAAAGCCGCAGTGTGTAATTGGTCAACCTCGCTCAGGCAGGGGAGGCAAGCGACTTGGTATCGGCTATCAATACGTTCCATGATGAACTGAAAATCGATTGGTTCGATCGAAATGGCGGTTACGTCAAGCTCGTGTTTATTTCTATTGACCCACATAATTCGTCAGGCGTTCAGCCTTCTGACGCATGAAAGTAAAACTAAATTGTTCTTTTTAGTTCGGTTTTCCCATAGATCAAATGCGTTTTGTTGAAGTTCGATAGTGCTATCGCCAAATTTTGTACCATTTACGTCAAAGAAATCGTTGTCTTAACCTCTTCCATAGAAAGTACAACTGTCATATATCGATTTCTCTGATGTCAGAAATCCGTTATATGTTCGCGGAACGTCGAATTTTATTTCAAAGGGTGTGCTTTCGAGAATATCTTTCACCATCGCCTTCTGTGTTGGGAACGTAGTTTCATCGCTGCAAATTTTTGGCAGGTTAATTTCTCTAAATTTCGTGATCAATAAGTAACTTGTCACCACCCCGAGTCAGTTGTGTTAGTAACCAAAAGCTAGAGAACGCGATGAACCTTAGAAGTCAAGAAATCCGTTAGAAGTTAGTAAAACCTATACTTTGAATGAAACGTGAAAATTCGTGCACGTCGGGAAGTTAAACCTTCTGTGGTCAATCGTAGCCTTTGTTGTCGATTTGTCCATTAGGCACCTTATTTAAATGGATCTTTTCAGCTTCGATTTGTTTCCATGGGAAATGATGGTATGATTTCTTCGCTGAAGACCATATTTTTCACGCATGATGCAGGTTTACATTGGTTTATTGGGACTAGAAAAGTCAATTTTTGAAAAAGTGTGTCGATGTAAACAACATGAACGCCAGCTGTTCAGTTGAATGTCTCGCGATTCACAGGTCTTGGATAGATGTATATCAATGTACAACTCAAAGCCTCCTGCACTGGCCTTTTCGAAGTCAACATCAAAGTTTCTGTATGTGAAAACTGATACTAGTGCACTGAACTGTCATTTTGTTTTTCAAACTGAGGGATTGTGAAACTGTTCAACCAATCGTTTGAAAAGACATCTGTTGAGGAATTCAAATCAATTAGTTCCTTTCACTGATTTGAAAATACAAATCAGAATACGAAAACTGTGGGATGGTATCATTTCTGACACTCTTATCAACCATTAACGTGCACTGTGCGAAAGTTTCACATGTACTCATTTAATACACAATCGGATTAAAGCAGAGTAATACTGATGAGTAGTTTGACAGATTTGATGATTCCGATGAGACTCAACTTAAGGGCTTGGATGGATTCGAATCAATAACAGAAACAGCATGCCCGAACGCGGCAAGCGCACTGCTACGTTAGGAAGGGAGCTCAGAAATTTCACATTTGAATTCTGTTACCCACTTGTCCAGTAAATGCTCCGTCAGACTGCCTATTCAAGCAGAATTCCGCAAGGAGTTCACGCTGAAATCCATCAACCGGTAGTTAACAGTGTTCAAATGTGAAATTTCTGTGTTTGTGTCATGATGCCTTTGTCCACATGATAGTGCGTTTGTCGTGTTTGGGCAAGACGTTTCTGCAGCTCGTTCGAATCCAACCGAGGCCCTGATTTTTCCAAATTAGATCTCATCTAAGGCAGGCTAGTTGACTTTAGGTGATCGGTCAGGAAATTTGTTTTCAATCTCATAACATGAAACAAGCATCCGCGTTGAACTATTTCAGGTTCTTTGATTGTTCATTAGAACGGAATGAGACTTCTTCGAAAATGTTTTTTTCACCCTTGAATTCATTGAGATATTTTTTGTGCTAGTAAAAGGATTTCATACGTTGGTTACAATGCATCATTTCATTGTCCAAGTCATTCAGTCGTCTGCTGAACGGAAGGTACTTTACGTTCTTATGATGTCAGCACTTACCGTTGTTGACTAAAGTGTTAGAGGTCAAAAGAATATCGATTCCAGCATCGTTTTGGATAGCGCTAATTGTGAACCGCCATTCAAGCGACCTTGGGGCCGGTGTCATCATGTTATTGGTTTTCGCGACCTCACGGTTCACCAAATAATTTAGTCACAAAATGTGCGGTTACAAAAGAGACTTGACCGGGACAGTTCTTAGGAAGGGTACTTATTTCTGATCACTATATGATATGCGTAGATCTAGGCCCCAGCTCTGTGGTATCTCAGAGAAAGCAAGAAATCGGAAAACTTAGTGATAGATTTATAGAGGTCTACCGGAAGATCATGTCTATAAACCTCACTTCAATCATTTCGGGTTCATTGTTTCAGAAATGGGTACATTTAGAGTTTAAACATACAATCTGTAGGGGAATTCATAAAATATAGAGTAAACCGTAAAACTAACACTCGTTGTCGTTCAGAACTTGCACAGATTGTTACAAGGTGAAATGTGGATGTCATCAATTATTCGTCAAATACCATTGTTTGACGTTTACTAATTAATCGCTTTGGACCTAACATTGATTGATTTAATGTGCGCGTGCAAGAGTGAGATTGTACACCACCGGCAAACTTTATCGAGGAATTTGTGACCAACACTTAATTTATTAATGAGACCTATGTGAACCGCCTAAATTAGCCACCCCTGTCCAGTAAGTATAATGGGATTCTGAAGATAGCATTCATTCATTTTGAATGGACCGTACAACAGAACGGCTATCCCATACGATGCGTAAGACAATTCATGCATGGTTGAACAGCACTATAAACAAAATGGGTCCAGGTGACATGAAAACGTTGCCAATCATTACGGTAGTGCAAGTGAATTAGCATCGTTGTTCAATGTTTTGAGAGACAGAAATGAGCATACGAAAAGAACAGTAATCGTACTTCTGGTCAATTGCCAGTTCAGAACGTGTTCACTAGACGTACTCATGTGTCACGACCCCGAAAATGTCCTTTTGTGCGTGATTGTTGTACACGCGTCAAGGCCGCCTGTGTGCCCCACACTCGTGCCAAGGCTCGAACTGTGTTCTGATTGGTCGCGGCATCAACGACCAACGCCTCACTCGCCCATGCACTTTAAAATGGCCCGAACGCCTGTAAATGGGACAGTACACTATGCGCTTCTATACCATTTTCCATATCTTAATTAGAGTGCTTCGCATTAGCTACTTTGGTAGAGGAAGTGGTTTGGGTTATTTGAGGGGTGTCAACGGATTTGCTTAATGAGAACGGGGTTAGCGGCCAAAGTGGAGCACAGATCACCTGACCCTGTTCCTACTAATTCATCAAACCCCTGGCCGTATTGGTTTCTTTGACAGGTAAAGAGTTGCGAGTTGTTAGGGATGTCTGTGAATCTCACGTCCAATAGGCGTGAGCTTTGGGGGTCGTGGTAGACTTCGAGCTTTGATGTGAGAATGAACCAGTTTGTGAGAACATTTTCTGTAGTTCTCTCACATACATGGCTGGCGGACGCAAGTACACTTGCATCAGCCCCGAAACACGCAGACGAATTATCGAAGCATTTGAAAAGGGTGATGACTGGCGCACGGTTGCCCTTCTGAACGGAGTCAAGTGTAATACCGCTTACAAGTGGCTACACGTGGATTGCATCAGTTATGAAGCTCAGCCTCGTATAGGACACAGGCAAAATTCTGACAGAATCAGAGATCGACATGTTGTTGGAGTGGATTTCCGTGGACCCAACGATTACACTGCAGTTTTTGAGACTGCGCGTGAAGGCTGAGTTTGAGAAGGAGTTGTCGACCACAACGATTAGTCGATACCTGAATGGCCGGTGCATAACTAGAATGAGAATTTGGAGTTACGGCGACTGTTTGCATATCGACTGATGGAGTGCTACGCAAATACCAAGACTATTTTCTGGATAGATGAGATAAACTTCAATTTGTTCTGTACGAGGTCAATGGGACGTTCATTGAAAGGGACGAGAGCATGCGTCTCTGTAACAAACAATCGAGGCCGTAATCTTCATTTGATTGGAGCTATGACACCAAGCTCGATAGTAGGCTATACGACGAGGCGGGGAGCATACAACAGCAGCGACTGCAAGGGCTGGCTGCCAACCCTGCTAGATCAAATGAAGATCAGTGCACCTATGTCAAACATTGTGCTGATATGCGACAACGCACCGTGTCCCACCGATCTTGAAAGTGTGTTTGCTGAGGAGTTATACAATGGAGGACAAATCTTACGATTAGCAACCTATTCACCAATGCTGAATCCAATTGAGGATGTCTGGAGCATGGCGAAAGCAAGAGTTAAAAGACAGCTGCAGATGCACCACGAGACAATAATAACCGGAGATCCTCAGGGTGTGCAAAGTCAACAGGAGTGGAGAATGCGGGCCCAGGAAAGAGTAGTCATGTCTGCTATATGCGACGTCACCGGAGACCATTGCGCTAGCTT
>QNGE01001638.1:49230-65707 GCA_008508345.1 Paragonimus westermani
GTCGCTTCTTTTCGAAAGATACCGGCTGGCTGGAAAGTCTATCTGAATGCGAACGCTGCGATCAAATGTGAGTGATGGTCAACTTGAAAATAAACCAAATCCCCGACTACTCATCAGTAATTATGGAAAAAGTTTCAAAAGGATCTCAGCACTCCATATTACTGGACAACAACGCATTTACTTCTGCTTAACTGCTCTAAATGTGAATTGGTGCATATTCGTCGACCATGGCTCAGTGAGTAATTCTAGGTGACAAACAGCTAGATGCTTCCGCCCCAAGACGCGACCCAAGAAGAGTAATGTGAAATGACCAGTCTCGCCCTCACATAACTGCACCCCATGACGACGACAAGTGGAATGTCAACCTGATTGTTTGGACCGTCTCAGCTGGAATGCTTTCCATTGTTGTTCAGCACAGTAATATTCCTTGTTTTTGTCTTAACTGTAACCATTTATATCAGCCATACATGATGAGAGATAATCGACTTATTCAGATGACGCAGCATCGGGCCACAAAACGAGTTCCACCGCTTCGTTCATCAACCCACTCAAATCGTTTGCTTCGTTTAAGTATACTCTTATTGTGCAATCGAGGCAACTTTATTTTGACCTATAGAGTGTTACATCAACTGTCCACTCTTTCGAGCTACATTCTTACGTCTAGTATGAATAGCTGCTCCCGAATTCACTCGCTTAAACTGTAACACCAGGCCAGTCAACGGAAACAAAAACAACATTACCGCTTTGGAGCATCTCTGAATGTTTATTGTCAACACCAATAACCGATACCACCACTTTCCTCCTCAGTTGTCTCGGGATGACTACCACGCGAGGGTGCCCAACGCCACGCTGCCATGTCAATACGCCTGCACTGTTTAAGCCAACTCTTTTCCATTGGGATGCGATTATTTTCAGCTCCTCATCCTTAGTATTTGTGGGGATTCTCACGCCTCTTGCCAGAGCTTCAATCACTTTCCGGAGGACCTTATCTTGACGTTGTAGGCGTACTAGCGTTTGTGGGTCCTGCTCCATTATTAAGCCGTTGACTCCAACGGTCACTTTGGGGAGTTCGTCGTCTACTTGTGGTCGAGAAAGAAAATCCGCGACGCAATTGCTCAAACCAGGCACATGGTTGATCGTGAAGTCATATTCCTGTAAACGTAATGCCCATCGGGCTAATTTGCCTCTCGGGTCCCTCGCAGTCATGATCCATTCCAGGGGTTTGTGATCCGTCTCCACGTGGAACTGTTGACCCAACAGGTATGGCCTCCACTTGTCCAGTGCCCAGACGATTGCCAAACATTCCTTTTCAATAGTCGAATATTTCTGCTCCGTTGGAGTCAGGACTCTGCTGGCATACTCGATTACTCCTTCCTTTTGCTTGAGTACTGCCCCAATGCCACGGTCACTGGCATCTGTTGCTACGATGAACGTTTCTTTTGTGTTCGGTAGTTTCAACGTCAGTTGTTGCTCGTTCATCGCTTGTTGCACTCGCTTGAACGCCCTCTGGGCATCGTCGGTCCATTCAAATTTCTTGTCTTTTCGAAGGAGTTCGTACAATGGCGATGCAATGGAGTGAAAATTTTTCACGAACCGACTGTAGTACCCCGCTTGACCCAAAAATTGTCTCAGGGTTCGTTTGGAATTCGGAGCCACGGCCTCTCTAATTGTCAGTATTTTCTCCGGGAGAGGCTTGATTTCACCTTGACCCACCTTGTGTCCCAGTAACACCACCGATGATCGTCCGAGCTGTGACTTATCAGCATTGATCCGCAGTCCTGAGTTCTTAATGCGATTCAAGACAGCATCTATATGGGCAGCATGTTCCGATTCCGTGTTGCTGTATATTACGATATCATCTCCGTATACCGCCACATTATCCAGTCGTTTTACCAGCTGAACCATCAGGCGCCGAAATGTGAACGGTGCCCCGGATAGGCCAAACGGCATGCGCTTGAACTGATACTGTTTTTCGCCTACCGTGAATGCGGTCTTCTCACGATCTGTGGGTTTAATTGGTACTTGCCAGTATCCGGAGCGTAAGTCCAAAACTGTGAACAATTTCGCCTGCTGTAGCTTGTCAAAAATATCAGCGACGGACGGTATTGGTACGACTGTATTCTGTGTTACCTCATTCAGCCGTCTAAAATCCACACAAAAGCGGTACTTCCCGTTGGACTTCTTCACCAGGAGAACAGGCGAGTTGTACGGACTGTTGGCTTCTTCGATAACATCCTCGCTCAGCATGTTCTGTATTTGTCTCCTCAATTCCTCCTCAAGATGAACCGGTATCCTGCGGGGCCCGTGAGGTCGAAATGTTCCGGTTGTTGGTATTTCATGGGCAATCCAGTTGCAAAATCCGTACGGATCATCGTCAGTCGTAAATACTTCCGCGTATTTCTCGACCGTGGACTGGAGCAGGGGGGCTGTGCAACTGGGGGTTTTAACCTTGCGTACTTGGTTGACGCTATCCTTTCGCTGTCCTATGAGCGTCAGGGAGCCATACTTGGTTGACAACTTCTTGAGCTTCAAGTCAATCACGGCATCTGTTGCAGCGAGGAAATCGGCTCCGAGTATCGTTTGCCTGGTTTCTGGGGACACAATGAAACGGTGCTTTACGATATGGCCGCCGATACGTACCCCACATTCTTTCACACCGTCAACCAGTAGACTATGACCTCCAACCGTCTTGATCATCATGGATGTCGGTTCTAGGTTTTGCTTTTCGGCACGAGCAATCAACGAAATAGCTGCCCCTGTATCGACTAAACACTGTTCTACCTCTCCATCAACTTCAACCCTTGTATGTACGGCCCCCTTCTCAATCGCTCCCATTACTAGTCGACCCGCCCAACAAAAAGAACAATCACGAAACACTTTATTTTTAGACCTCTGAGACCGCCGGATTGGGCAATCCTTCTTCCAATGTCCTTTTTTTCCACAGATGAAGCAGCCTCCTGGTTGATCGTTCTTCCGTGCTGCTGTTTTCAGGGCAGCTACATCCGCTGCGAGTTGCTCCATTGCCTTCTGCATTACCTCCAATGTCTTCTTGTCCGTATTGCTGTTTGAATCCACTGAGGCCACGGACATTACTGCCAACTCCCGTGTCACCTTCGCCAGATCGTCAAGGTCCATCGGCCGGGCGACATGGGCAATACGGACTTGGTCGCGAACCTCCATCGGGAGACCTTCAATAAACTGCTCCGTTAACAACTGCCGTCGTGATTCTTGATCCAATCCTGGCAGAGCCCTGTCCAGCAAACCTTGCAGAGTGGTGGCAAACACGGACGGGTCCGCTCCTTGTCCAAGCCTGGCCGCCTTGAACCGCCGCATGGCCTCCTGGCGGTCGGCCGGGCTGTCAAACGCAGCCACCAGCGTCTCCTTCGCAGCGGCCCACTCCATCTTCGCAGGGCCTCTTCGCGCTGCGTCCAGCACCGCCTTCGCCCTGCCCTTCACCAGCGTCCGCAGGGCAGCCAGCTTCCCACGGTCGGTCTTGACTCCGACCACTTCGGCCACGTCCTCCAAGTCCTCCAGGAACGTCCGGACGTCTCCATCTTCGAACGGCTGTGGCCAGGGAATCTTCATCCTCGCGTTCGTCACGGCACCAGTTGTTGTGTCCGCAAAAGACGCTTGGCCAACAAGTTGGTTTATTGCGCAAACTTCCGTATAGGTCATGTCAAAAACTAAACCACAAACGTGTACACTCATTTGCACGACGGACATGCACTCACATACATTGGGTGACAGTACGTGGTCATTCGCCTTGGTGAAAGTTCTCACACAGCATGTACACACTGTTCCGATAGTCTCTTCTTGTCCGTCGTGTTCGGGGCTTGTCCTTTTGTTCCTGAATGTCGCCTGTGGGTAATACACTACTTGTGAGTAGTATACTACTCACAACGAAACTGCCTGTTATACAACAATAGTACATTCAATACATCTATCGAATCCTTAAGGACTCTTAGTAAATACGTACGGAATTCTGTGAAATTCCACAAAATACAACATTGACAACCAGTAACCACCGAATTTAAACTCTTGGTTATTCCGAACGGTGGAAACAGTTACAACACTTGAGGAAAGAGAACGTAGCACGCGGCTCTTACCAGAACATAATGTAGGAACTGGGCTTTGAAACAAGTTGACATTCGTTACGAATCCATCACACTCGTGGAGATAACTTATCCATTTTCTTCGGGTTCACTTTCTCTTTTCTGGTCAAATATCACCACCTGAACTTTCGTCACTTCTGCGTGTGTTCCTGGTTTTATGTGAAAAATCCACCTGATGATCTGTTTCATCATCTTCAACTCTTCGGAATTAGACATATCCACTTCGTCTTTGAACAGTTCTTTGTGTGCAAATAATCTCATTTTACGATAAAAACTGTATCGAAAGAGGCTAACTAGAAAGTTTATCTGCGATCAACTGTGAGTGACGTTCAATTTGACAATAAACCAAACCCCCGACTACTCATCAGGAGTGTAGAATATCGTCTAGCAGGTTCAATGAGACCAGTGATCTCGACCTATCTCGGAAGTCCTAATCGCGGGACAGGACAGTTACTGTGTCTCCTCTCGAGACGATCGGGCAACCTGATCGTTGCTCACAAGCGAAAGTGGTTGAACGTTCAGATTTGATAATTCGGTCGTGCCTAATGTGCTTTTTTTAACCAGTGCCTCTGTTACTAGCCTTTATTGTTCCTCTAAAAAACAAAGCAGTCTGAAGTAACCGTCTCGTAAATACATACGAACATACGTGAATTTATCGATGCTTGTCCCTTCACAACATATGCGACATGATTGACAAACTGTTTACGCCGAAGAAAGTCTCACAGAACTCTAAATACTGATGATCGGTCGGGGATTTGGTTGATTTCAAGTTAACTGTCACTCAGAATTAATTGCAGCTCTGGCACTCAGGTGGATCTTTTGACCGAATTCAAATTAATCAAATAGTCGATTAGTGATCATTAGTTTAAAATATTTCTCAGAATGTTTAATGAAACTGGAGACTTCAAACAAAAATAGAATTTTTAATCGCATGGTTGTCGATCGGAGTTAAATATCACCAGCTGCGTCTCGTATCGGGGTGGTCTGTCAAATTGCACATTCCTCATAAACAAAATTGGCTGGGCACTTGTATCCGATACTTCGGCCGTCCTTATTGTGAGAGCCCTATCACAGTGGTCAACACGATTATTTCGGGGAGAATGACCAGAGTTCACTCCCCTGAAGTGACGAGGATATGCACTATTAACGAGTTCCACCGTGAGCAGAGCTCGAACCTAGTGCTTCCGTTCGAAACGGGCTGACTGAAAAGTACACCTGAATGCGAAGGATCAAATTTGATTGCTGTCCGACGTGAAATCACACAACTGTCTATCTTAATATTTTTTACCAGCGCATTATTGGGCTGTACATAACTTGGGTTGTGTAATGATTGTTTTTCTAACGTAACATCACAGTCGCCATGTTCACAGTTGTAAACGGGAAATGTTACCAATCTTGTTAAAACCAAGTGGTACACACACCTTAAGTCAAACAGCCTTGTATTCCCGGCTGTCGACGCAGTCTGTCTGCATCTGCAATGTGCCTAGACGTAGTATTTGGCATCTATTAGAATCCAGCTACAATACGGTCACATACACATCTTCATGTTTTTACACAAACATGAACGCGAAGTTTTGGAGGAAAATTAAGCACAGCTGCCAGTCTCACCTTTGATACACATGTTGGTCTAAGTGGAACACCGGAAAGTTCGTTGGTAATTATCCGGGTTTCCATTTAAATAAGTCGACCGGTGGTGAACATGAGTTTTGACCATAGAATGGGAATACATGGGGATTCCGGGGCACAATTTGCACACTTGCTGTTTTTTCACGCACTTTAGCGTTCAGGTATTCGTAAACAAAAAAAACGAACATTTGTACGCGCGATGCAAAGGGTTTGGCAAGTGGAATCCAGACATGTAAATGTCAATTTCTGATGCACACCACGCTGCGTAACAAAGCAACGAGGCCTAGGTCACACAAATACAGGTTTGCGAACCGATCCTCTCGAGCCTAAATATTCGTAGTTCGATTTGTAGATTGGCGCCCAAATGAGTTCCATACTTGCAGTCTTTTGTTTCTGTATGATTTTTAAAGATGACATGTTAATGTTCGTAAAATCTGAAGCCCTTCTACTGTTGTCGGTGGTTTTTGCAATTAGGTAACCCCTTTCAAGAAAAGACTGTGCTCGACTACTTGTTCGTAATCAATACGTTGTTGTTTAGCAAGTTCAAGGAACTGTGAGATTTCACCTCGAAGAGAAGCCCTGTTCACAGGGTCATCGATTGGAGCTAACAGGACAATTACTGTCCCCTGTTGTGGAGATCAGACAATTAGAGCGTTTGCACACAACAATTCAGTCGTGTCAAATATGTGGTCAGTAACGCAGTGGTCGAAAACAGTTGTCATAAGAACGTGGCCGGAATTTAACTTCCAGTCCTCGTTAAAATGTGCACCGCCGCGGGGTTTCGCCAAGAGTAAAATTCGGGTAAGTTAAACTATTGTGACCAAATTACAACGAAACTCAGCCTATATTATTCTCTACCCTATCAGTAAAATTCATGTGAAAATTGAGACCTTCTAAATATGACTTAATTCCAGTAAATCAAAAATTGGGATTGGAACATGGAGACTAGTTCTTGTGACACTTCTTCACACCGAATCCACAAACCACTACAGTCGCAACCGTGTTCAGAGGCGCGATTGTGGATAACAGTTGGGACTATCTACTCGATTCTGTGGGATTCAAGGTCAGCGGGTAAACATGACAACCAGAGCCCCCTTCTCGTTTGGACAAAATGGGCATTGCTAACAGGATCTATCAGGGGAGAAAGTTGCGTCTAATAATTTTGTTGGAGTGAATCAGCTCAGTGGTTCAGCTGAATGATGAAGGTTGCGTTCAGGTGTGTGTAAAGTCCGGCTGAAAACAACCATAGGTCACTCACGAGTAGTTAGAGCTTGACAAAGATGAGCCCTGTATGTGAGGTCAGTGGATACCCTCAGTGAGTGAGGTTCAGTTTTAAAAGAAAGGTACACGGTCGAGGATTGATACATATTATTGGATTCTGTATAAACGTGGGAAGGACAGGAAATCGACTAACATGAATGGATAACGCGTAGTATACTGTTCGGGTTTATAGAAATACTGGTATTACTCAAATGTACCTGTTGTGTCGGTAATCCTGAAGAGGCAGGATCACAATGATGCGGTATGGAGCTGTGGGGTCGTGGCGTAATTCATGTCTCACGTGTCCGATGGTTTAGCATGTTGCTGAAGCGTCGCAGCTTTGGAAGTTGCATTGTTTCAAACGCCTGTGAGCTTAGTCACACGCATGTGTGGGTAACACGTGCCTGTAGATTAACGTGCATCAGAATGACAATGTGGATACGCACAAGTGCTGTGTGTGGTGCTGATAATGTTAGTGCTGACAGATGTTAGCTAGCTGTTCATCGGGTGAATAACTGTGAGAATAGCCCGGCGGAGATTGTGTGCGCTGTTGACCCTGGTCGTCGGATCACGCATTAGCCTGTGAAACGCGTGATGTCTGTCTATGTGGTCTTGGGCGTTGGCAAAAGGGTGGGTGGGCCGTTTCAGGCTGTTACACAAAGTGAGGCATAGAGTAATTATGTGGCATGTGTCCGCACTTGTGCAGTTCTAGCTCTGTTGTAATGTGTGACGGATTGCAGGCACTGAAGAACAGCGTTTCTCTGAAGAGTGGGGCAGCGAAGAGACCCTGGAACGGTAATTAAAAATCGGACAAACATTAGCCAGAGGCCCAGTAAGTCACGCAAACAACTCATACAGCCGAAAATAGGGTGGTGTCAATCACACAACGGCGTGTTGTGCTACACTATGATGGTTTGGATCAGACGCAACTTCGCAGCCGCACACACACACACACACACGATTCGTTGTGCTTGAGATCGTTTGTCATGACGGTTCCCTTTGAACTGAAAACACAGTATTATGTTTCCCCTCCCCCCCCCGCGCCATTTGAACTAGCTGGTTGATGTTGCTCCATGACTTCCTCATGGTAGGTAACTACTTACTGGTAGCGTTTTTCCGGTCATCCCTTGTTCTGTCCGCAGTTTATCAGCGCTGTAAGTGATTGCGAGACACAATGTTGGCCCTTATGAACAATTTGTGCAAAGTTGGAGAACTGCAGGGAATTAAGTAAGACTGAATGCTGTGACTTACCGTTCACAAGTCCAATTAGAAGCATATGTGGGAAAGCTACATGGTTGTTCGATTCATTTCGTGCGATCCAGGCGAGCAGTGGCAAGCCAACTAAAAACAGCTCAAAATGATTCGTGTCGGTAATACTCACGCTAAAAACATACCTTACCGTTGTACATGAAGCCTTAAAATAATCCTCTTTTGCCATTCAAAAACTATTCACAGTTTACTCCTTCCGGTTTAACTTTTACGTGATATGAGTGGCTCCTGGTTTCGCTTTTTGGGGCGCACTGGGAGAGCAACGCCCCTACCAGATGCCTGTTATGTTCAAATGCTGCCATTGCCTAATCATGTACCATAATACAAGTGACCCTGAATAGATCAATCATCGTGTTTCCAACCAACCCGTTTACATGACAGGCGGGAAATTGGGAATATTTCTGTTTTCTTCTCCGGTGAGAACAAAGGACCGCAGGTTTCACTGGACTGTTCACATGTGTTTCAGCTTTGAACGCACGCAGTTGTTTGGTATTGTTAGACTTGGCCTTTGTTCATATACCTTTGTAAGGTAAACAAGGAAACAATCAGTCACCTGTAAACTCACCTAGTGTTACCCAGTTAGTGCACACTTCCAAATTTTGGCTCTTCATTACTGTGACCGTGCATAGTGCATGGAATGAAGGTTTGACCAATAGCTTTTGTGACCGCCCACGCGGTCGAGCGCGCACACAAGCTTGGTATGCAATTCAGCCGTTCGTAAAGCTTCTGCTTCTGGGCCATCGGCTGACAATTTCACGATGAGGGTGTCAGAGATGTTTACTACGATTAGGGGTTAATCACCTCGGGTTCTCACGTGCGCGATACAAGGCGCTCTGTTTTATGGACATTCCTGTTCGCACTCCATGCGAAAGTGGCATATTTGGACGTCTTCACATGGATAGGGTTGCCTTCGATGCAACGTAAATCATTAGAAATTCCGCTCAAATGTTGACGTTTTGCAGAATAAACACCGCAATGAGTATGTCCTTTTTCAAGGACAACTTATCGGTAGTAACAGCAATTCTAGACCCTTGAGATCGCGTTGGAGTAGTTCTGTCGCTTGGAGTAGATCTCCAATTGACTAAGCCATCATTCTCCTACCTACAATAAAGCTTTCCGACCTGTTCGTTCAAAGCACGAACCACAAACATGAACATAGAATCTATATTTAGTTCGAGCAAGATTACAATATGTCAACAGTTCCATGTACAGTGTCTTCTATAAGAATAGCTCGTTCAATTCCTTCAGTTCTGATTCACATATTTTCATCGTTTGCATCTATATCTCTATATTATGGGGGTGAAAAATGTAACTCTACCGAAAAACAGTGGGTTGAAGATTCCATGAGAAACAAGGATGTTAAACTCAATCGCGTATCACCATTTCGGAATTCGATTGTATCATCACCTGTATCTTGTCATAAATCCCACAACAAAAATATAGTATCATGCACAGGAATATAAAAAACGGTAACGTTTGATTTGCGAAAACGTGAACCCGAGGTACACGAGGGATAGACTGACAGAACGTTAATCACATGTCGGAATGGATAAACCGTTAACAGCTTTGAGTATTGGATCAAAGAAAAACGATAATCAAATTCGGTTCCTGTATCAGACAGATATCTGTGATCAACTTCCTTATCGAGTATGAAGAACGGGTGACTTGAAGTTTGAAAACCAGTTGAATTTATCATAGAACCTAACTGGTACTGCTGTTTCCCGAAATGATTGGCGTTGGTGAAAAGTCACATGGAATGATGCAATACTGTGCACTAACACCAAACGTTCCACGGTATGTACATGTTCTAGTTGATGTATGGGTTTTAAATGATGATCTATTCAACGATCAACCGCGTGAACAAAAATGAGTAGATGGTTGTGAGGGTGATTGGGACAATTGTGCTGTCAGCTGATTCACCTGAAGCTGAATTTGCTGAGTTTGCTGTTGTTGCCGAAATTCTGATACGAACTGAGTTTTAAGCACTACTTGGAAGGGACAGCTTCAGTAAACACTCGTCTGTGAACTTGTAACCCAGCGGAATCCGCATGCGACGCAGGAGCTGGGAGGGGCGACGATCATTGTTCTGCACACCATCGGGTAATTCTTGTGATCGTTTGCGTTCTGACATAGATACTCGACTCGAAAATTCGGGAGCATTTGGAATAATCTTGTTGGGATTAACAACAAAGTGTCCCGAATTTTTTGCATAATTTCTGGTTGGTCTGTCTGGTAATATGATTTTCTTTTGGGAAAAATAGATTCATTCTGTAAAACACCATAAAGTTGGATCAGTCTGTCAAAAACTGGGAACTCTGATTGGCAAGGACTGCCATTAGTGACTGAGATCAGAGACTTTCTGATGCATGTTTATAGATAGACAAATAATGACCAATGCTACCCAATAAACCGGAAAAATGTTAAGTGAATAGACCCAAAACTGAGTGTGTGGCGCAAATGTGGGACAGAGAACTGGCCCCAAACTAGATCGTGACATTAATTTGTAGTGGAACTCTATCCGTAACAACTAACAGCTAGTGCCATCTTAAGGATAATCAGTGAAAAAGACCAAGTCATTACTCCGAATCTTTATCATCAGACTGGCGTGCAAGCTTACCGCAGTAGCGCTTGTCAGGACCGTGTCACGTGGTGTCTATTTGCATGCGTTGTTTGTTACCCCAATCCGATTCCAAGCGTGTCACAAGGTTCTCCGTCTCGATCGCATCGAATCACATCCATTTGAACCATACCAATGGATTGAGTGCACAGATGGTGGCCGTATGCTCCCACTTGTATGTGTCTTCGGATGTTAATGGCCTAACAGTCCGACGTGTACATTCGTACGTCCCAGCGATCGCCATCGCCTTGTAAGACATCCGCTCTCCTCTTTGGTCTTCGACTTAACTTCTCTCTTCCTCCCTATCCTCTCTGGAGCGCAACACTATGTACTCGTACATCTAACCACTAATTTTCCAATATTTCTTCCAAACTTGAACCTATTTTTTGTTTTCGAGCGATAAGGATTACACTTTCACACTAGTCTACCATCAGACAGATCAATATTAATCGTCTGAACCGGACGCCTCCTGATATTATTTTGTCGGGTTCACACCGGATATGTGGAGTGTGACTGGAACCGGTCGTGATGGGTTATGTGTTATGTGTATGCGTGCTTTGTTTGTTGATCACCTTGACAGACCAATCTTACACGAATGACAGCAACCATGTTCGTACGTGAAAGGGGGGCGATGATTGTATAGGTACGCGTGTGAAGATATTGTTAATGTGTGTCAACTAAACGAAACTGGAAACAACTTGGCACGTGATACACCATGAGGACAGGACGACGGCTACAGGACATTTACCATCATGAAATGACATCACAACGAAAACGTATGTCTGCTACATCAGTTTAGCTGATCAGCAAATTGGACGTCACGAGATGCTTACGAGAACTAGCCGGTAGTGTTTAGGGCGACAGTTGCTGACAAGCTATTGATATATTTTGGGTGGTGACATCGCAACATTGGACTCTTTTTTATAAACATTTTCAGAACCTAGACAAACGAGTGCACTATCTTGGAACCGGAGATAAGAAACGCTTGAGCAGAAGTAGATGTGAGAAGAAAAGCCACCACAAAATGACGTTCATTGCACTTAGGTAGAGCGAAGCCATTTTTCATTCGTTCCGACATTGTCTCGAAGTAGTGTTTTCCAGGATGGATCTGACCTGCGATTAGAATTCGCCTTCTCAGAATGCGTGCCAGAGGCTAATTCATCATCGTTTTCAATTAAAAACGGAGAAGTACACAAAGCTGCGTGGCGGCGCATTTGGTCTCAGCAACAATCTGCCAGATTGATTTTAACTGATCTTTCCCAGCTTGCAGTTCACACATTGGGTGAGTGTAAATGATTGTGGTGAAATAACGATCAACTTCGAACACTGTTCAGTCTATTTATTGTTCGAACAATGTCCCCCTGTTAGGTGCATTTAGACAAACAGACAAGTCACAGAAATACGGTGAATATTGACGTCTCCAGGAATGTGGTTTCCAAGGTTAACAGATCCAAAGAATTGACCTTGTAAAATAATAGCCAAATGCAGCCTACCGGGGAGTATATAGTCCCTTACAAAAACGTGAGTTTGAACGTAATCCTAGTCACTTTTTAGGGCTGGTTAAGTAGTACTGTTAACGAAAACCGTAGCATTAAAATCGCATCTCAGGTGGAAGTGGTGTACATTGAAGTATGGAGTCGAACGCCTCACCGGTAGATTGAGATTCAACCTTGTCATAACCCACAGGTTAGTTGTCTAGGCAGGACTGTTAAAATTTAACCTGTTCGTCTGTATAGACTGACTATAACCACGTGAGCAGTAGAATCGGGTATTACTAAGTCAACGATGCGTTACTTCAGCGTAAACCACGAAATGTGAACAAACAGGTGTTTGCTACAGCAGCTAGCCTGGGTGCTAGGCTTATTTACATCTAATGTTCCATCAGCAATTATTTGTTTCATCTTATGAATTTTAGCACTTTGTACTAGAAATTTTGTCCCAGATACACCTCATGCAAAGGCGTACAGACATGTAGTACAGTACTGTAGAGCGAGAGCCATGAATGGTTAGATTATATGAGATCAAATTCCTATTTTTAAGTCAGTTACATTGTTCGAAGCTAGGGTAAGCGAAGGAACTTAAGTTTAACCTAAAAAATAGAGTGATATACAGGGGGGAGAAGGAGGGGAGAGGAAAGAGGGAAGTAATTGTGTATGCGTTTTGTTCAAGCTGAAGAAATTGTGCAAGGTGGGCCATCATCAGTTTATTCGCTCCGGTCACTAGGAACCCGCCTCCGAGAGATATGCGCGATAATTCATGTCACTATTAGAAAAGATAGCATACCATGTTTTACACATGAATGTCAATAGTCTGTGCTGTAATACGTAAAACAGTTATACATATCATATATGATGCAAATAGTATTGATACAAGAGTCTTCTTTCACAAGTGCCTGCCTCTTGTAAACATTTTGGATTATTCCATTTTGATGATTTTCATAAAGGAAAAATCATAACAACCCATTTGTCTGAAGTTTCCGGTTGAGACGTATATTTTAACATTAGGGACATGGATAGGGGGGAAGAACGTGACTGACTTAGGGTAATTGAGGGTAAAATTTCGGTTGCAGATACGTAAGGAAACTATTCAACATGTTTCTTCCGGTGGAAATATTACTGGATGGAAAACCAACTTCTAAAAAAATCAATTCGAACCGATTGATATCTATCTGTCCTAATGCCTGTCACCATCAATGTGGTTATCAATTTCACAACTATCATTTTCGCAGTCGACGCGCAACGATCGGGAAAAGTATGGGCTTCTGTTGGACTTAATGAAATCATGACTAGGAAATAACACAATACCTGCTGATGAATATTGTATGGCTTGGGTGAATGAACTCCTCCAACTTGATAAGTGGAAAATGACACAATAATTGGGACGGGTACTGTGTATGACGTCAATGTCGATCGGACTGAATGTAATCGCCCTGACGATTTCGTAGTATCGCTTTTCCTAACAAGTCGTTTGTAAGCAAGAATTTGTGGAATGCAAAATACGATATATTTATTTCCAGAACTTGATAATATCAAGTTCACCCACTTGCAGAAGTCACCACACTCACTTCACTCAAACAGGTCATGACTCTAAATAAGCCCAGGGTGTCTATTTACCTATTGCACTTATTCTCAAGCTTTGGTACTCGACTGTTTGCCGAACTTGGTATTTGAGTTGCACAAGTTTCATCAATGAACGAGATGACATCAGCAGTACATAGGTGTCTGAACGTACAGGTTTGAGCGTCGGGGTTGGTGAAGTTTGATCAATGCCTGCACTACTCAAGTTCGTACATAAGAGCAGGTATTCATTAAACTTGATCAAATTCCACACCCAAAGCCAAACGTCCAAACCCCTAAGCACTGATGATGAAACGTTTGCAAGTTAAATGCCAAACTTGGCGAACGATCGAGCACCAGAACCATCAACCCAAACTACCAAAACCACCAGTATGCCCAAGTTGTTCTTAGGTAAGTTGTACATGAAACACTGCCGTGTCACGTGTTGAAAGTACTGCATATTTGTTCTGTCTTCCATAACACAATGTATAATTCAAAATGTTCCATTAACTACTTCTTTGTTGGTTGTCGCTCGGTATTGATGTAGTTCATGGTTTTACTTGTTAATACCAGTTTCGGTAGCACTCTTCTCAACAAAGTGAAGAATTATTGATAAGTATTACATGATTTCAGTTGATACAACTTGAAATTCACTCATAATTGTTTGCAGCTGTCACATTTTCACAAAAATTTTAAACAAAACTTTCCAAAAGGAAACACAATATTCGAGTTTGTCTTTTGTTACGTCTCTTCAGAGCACACTTCTTTGCCACGGCCGGGTTTATGACTCCGGTGACGGCCTCGTGATCATTGTGCCATTCGTTCACCACGACTGAATTTATCATATGCAAACGGTCAGCCACATTCGGTTATGATTAGTGATCAGGTTGTGCTACTCTGTCGAGTGGATACACAGTAACTGTCTTGTTAACTTCAATCGACGATCCCATGTTCAGAAGTTTTCTTCGGTTTGAACTCAAGGAAATCAGTAAAGTCGTTCCTTTTTTGTTGATAACAGTTTCATTAACATTTTTACTGGCAATGTGAATTATGTAAATTAGGATGATAGACGATTGTAGTAGTGAACGTTTTTACAAAGTTTCCGCCTAGATAGGGTACACCGAAACGTGTGAAAGATAGGAATTGTCACCTGCCAACATTATATGTTGCACTATGCTTTCTAATGTTATCTTTGTAATAGGCAAGCTACCATTGGGTCTTTCATAATCAGCTGTATGGTTATCCGCATTTCTTACGACTCCTAAAGTAACTGCAAAGCAAACTGCCCTCCTACCGCCCTTCATTCGCGCAGAGTGACTTGTGCCAAACTAGTGTGGGCAGCATTGGGCGAAAGCCACCCATAAGACGATTTTAATATTTAGATTCATGTTTCATTTTGTATTGTTTAAGTAGCCTGTAAAGTTGCGATTTTCTGCTTTATCGCGGGGCGATTATGTTCCCCATAACTCATCCTGCATGTGAGTAGATGCACCGTCCTTAATTTTCCCGATAAACATACAGTGTGAAAACGACTTCCTACAGGCAAATGCTTGAGACAGTCCGATGGGGAACAATAACTAGTCTCCAGTATAAATGTGCAGAAGACCACCTGGGCATTTTCGGACGTTGATTTTCTAACCGCTGTAGCTTTAAATAGTCGTCGTTAACATCAGTTACATTGCGCATCATCAAAATCATGACGGACGAATATCTACTGTTTCACTGTGATTCTTGTACATCTTAGCGCTTGCGCTCCTTGAGATGGATCAATCAAGACCGTAGCTTGCCCCTTCAATCACCCCATATACGCCCATAGCTGATCACTATGATGGTTATTCAGTTCGCTCATCGTAGTCGTGTCTGGTTACCGTCGACTTCGGACACCAGATGTGTGTCGCGACATATTGGTACTAAACTCCACGTCAGTCAGACTGTGGTTCATTGTTCCTATCATAAGGCCGAATAGCGCACGTGGTCCACTCTAATTTTTATGCCGTCCGCCTTGTGTGAACAGACGGAAAACGGTTGTATTATACTGCAAGTGACAAAAACAGTCAACTGGAAGCACTAACTAACAAATTCATATCTCCCAACTACAAACGGTTTATTCAAATCTATAGGCTTCTTATAGTCAAACCAGCACATTATGGGTGAGTTATTCCATCTGCCTGAATTTCACTTTTAAATATTTCTCCAGACCACCAGAAACCACTCGAGTTTCACAACAAACCTTGACCTTATCCCGGGGGATATGAAACTGAATCACATGCTTGATATGCCCATGAAATGTGCCCATCGCCGTTTAAAGTACGACCCCACAAAGGGTATCTGAACCAACATTCAGTAGCGCCGGTTTAGAGAGTACTTGCAGACTGATTTTACGTTAACTGGCCTGCCATCATCATGTCTACCATCAAAACCAGCAACACTGTGCCACTGGCTTCGTGGATTGATTGCATTCTACCCGAATTAGCATCCATACACCCTTAGTAGCTCTGGGTGCCTTCACACACACACACACACACACACACACACAC
>QNGE01001638.1:65757-87369 GCA_008508345.1 Paragonimus westermani
TAATACGGCGATAGTGTTATTGTATTTGACATTCTCCGTCTCGGTGGTTGTGCTCCCGAATGAACCGTTTTTAACCTGCTTCCAAAGCCGTTCACTTGTCCCAAAGGTGTAAAGTCACCTGAGAAATTTAGAAGTTATTTCACTTGGTCTATCTACAACCACAAATCGAGTGAATAGAGTTATGAGAAGATTTTGCACTACATGTGGTCAAGAAAGCACATCAAACGAAGTCCAGGACGAAAAATGTCAAAATTAGACAGCAAAATTGGCAAATACGTTACCGTGTGATTGAACTCATATAAACCGGGATGGTCTCAAGGCCACTGTAAATTGGTCGAATCGTAAGCGCGTTCTGGACAAAACTCGATCAGCTTCAAGTTTTCTTGGCAAAACCATAGGGTAATTGGATGGATGTAGTGTTCAGTGTGGACCAAATGGGGAACAATTAGGAGAGGGGGGAAGTCGGTCGTGAGTTCAGGATTGTTTCAACCTTTCTTACCACGTGTCTGACTTTCTATTTAGACACATGTTCTGCCATGCATGTTGCTGCCAGCTCTTCTCAAGTCTATCCTCATAGCCGTATGGTAGTTTCCAAGGCCAAGGGCAACTTAAAAGGGGATAGCTACAGTGATCTCTGTCGTGGATTAAACCTTTATTTAGGGGAGAAAACAGACCTTCTAGACTTCGTAGTCCTTGTCGAAAAATCGAAAGAAATAATTGAAAAGTGAATCCATTTCTTCTATTAATCTCCACTGTCTCCCTCAGTTATTTTCTTACGAATTCCGCCAACTTGTACAGAAGCCTCTTTACACTTGATAATAAGTCCGGTTACCGATTCCAAGCAAACGTTGGGGACTGTTCATTGGTACGAATAGATCACGAATGTGTCATTCACGAGCAGCCGTTTCGTAACAATCTTCTCATCATAGTTCTCAGCCCTTGCTGCGTGTTAACGTTTGTCGTAGTTTCTTGGTTATCTGACGTTCTATCTGTAAAATATACCCTGGAAATTTCTTGAGTGACTTAAAGTCGGTGTCAAAAGCGAAACCTGCTTTTAATCTGACACTTAATCTTTGACATGGAAAGTACTTACAATTTAAAACGCCGACCATTGCTCAACTGAAAGGTTCTGTGACCCAATTCACAGACAGTGTCTACAGTCTTTCCACTGGTTTTACGAAGCCGATAGGTTCTTGGAGTACCATGTCTGCAAAATGCATGGACGTTCTTCCGACGAAGGTTGAGTGACACACGTATAACCAACGACGCCGAATGTCAGAACCAAATCAAGACGCTGGAAACGTGGTTCCCTTGACATAAGTAGTATAATCAATTACAAGAACAAACCTCAATTCTCAAGTTGACCATCACTCACATTTGATCGCAGTGTTCGCATTCAGATAGACTTTCCAGCCAGCCGGTATCTTTCGAAAAGAAGCACTAGACTCGAGTTTCGCTCTCATTAGAGCTCGTCAGTAGTGCATATCCTTGCCACGGCCGGGATTTGAACTCCGGACATTCCAATCATGAGGCAACCGTGTTAACCACTGCGCCATTGACCTCACATTAGGCACGACCGAATCATCAAATGTGAACGCTCAACCACTCTCGCTTGTGAGCAATGATCAGGTTGCCCGATCGTCTCGAGAGGAGACACAGTTACTGCCTGTTAACTCCAATCGATAACCCCGCGATTAGGACTTCCGAGACAGGTCGACGTCACTGATCTCATTAAACTTATCTGTCTGAATGCGAAGCATGCGATCAAATATGAGTAATCGACAACTTGAAAATAAACCAAATCCCCGACTACTCAGCAAATTTCAATTCGTTTGCGTTCGTGGGTTAAAACACAGTATGTTGCTTCAATAGACCGTCAAGGCTCCAAAGGGCACGACAAGTGGAGGCACAAACGACCGACAAGTAATGACGAATCAACCGAATGCTGGCAGATCGAGCAGACCGATCAACTGGTGGCAGTTTAATGGCGGACCGTATTCACAGGGGGTAGGGAGGGTGAGAGTGACAGATAACATACGTGTGTAGCAGGTGGGTGAGGTTCAATGGCTGGGGTAGGCGGGCTTTAGAAATCAGTACTTTTAGGCATGTGTTGTGGGAATAGCGAAAATATGCTTACAGTTGGACGGGGCACGAGTAAAGGCGCGATAAGGTCAGTCGAAAGGAATTTCGACCTCCAAAAGTGACCCACAACCAGTTTCACGCAAAAATGGGCTGCTACTAATTGTAAGATATCCGTACCAAAGCTTATATGTGCCTGAATAAGTGCTGGATGACTCAGAAAGACAAGGCAAATCGGAAGGTTCCCTCAGTTTCAGGTGAGCAACAGAAAGTTGCCACAGGGCAATTCAGAAAACAGTGTGGGCTGCTATTAACTTCGAGATTAACCAAAGTAACATTTAAGAGACCTGAGTTAGACGAATTAAGACTATCAAGTCAGCATGACTGAAACGCTTCACACAAACTGATGCTGACATCACAACTCCGTTTGTGCACCCAGCTACAAGTGATCGCACGAAAAGAGCGACTGTCATTCAGACAGTGTCACGTGGTCGGACTGTGGGTTGCCCCAAACATGTCAACTTTTTTCGAATAAAAAATCCACCACCACTTCGTCCTGTGCTGTTCTGTAAACTGGCTGTCTCAGAAATGTATCAGTGCACACAAAATACCTATTCCGAATGTTACGTTCTACCTCTGGGAGGATGTGTGACCTTCTCAATATGCTTGCTTTTGGAGGTGTTTACTTTAGCGATCCGTTTCTCCGGCTATTTTGTATGGACTAGTTGCAGTGAGCTGTATTTTTCGCCTTCCTGTGTAGGCCGTGTAGAGGTTTCCCTGGGATCGGTTTTTTTTCAAGCTCACAGTCCTCGAGTATTGGGTGAGTGAAAACAGGATGTGCAACTTGAACTGTCACCGTGTGGGAAGATTTGTGGTCCTGAGTGTAAATTTTGTTATATTATCCGCCGAACTGGTTACACGAATTTCAGACATTTCATCAACATGCTAGGTAGCGCCGCCTATACATCTTGAATTCGCATTAATACCTGACGTGATTACGAAATGTAAACAACACAACAATACCAAATCTTTGATGAGAAGGTAAGCTCAGGTGACTGATGCTACGTTGATGCATGATAGGAAGCATCAACATGATCGTGCATTATGTTCTTCCTGAACTGGTCAGCTGAAATGACGTAGGCCCTTAACTATTTAACAAGCCGCTGTATGCTAGTGTTTTATTTTCTTTCACTCTAAAAGGAGAAACATCAGCAAAATATTACAGCATTTCTGCGAAGCAAATGGTTTCCTACGTCCTTGTTTATCAGCTGTTTGGGTGTCACAGAAAGTTTCATTATTTTCAAGGAAGTTCGAAGTTTAATCTTCAATATTTCATGCATTAATCCCTTCTCCACCGCATCCAGTGTACTCATCGGTATCACGAATACATGCATAGCAGTCCATTACCTAAGTCCTCATTTATAACTTTCCATGACTTCTGAACCAAACTTTTCACCTAATCGTAGCCGTATTCTACAATCCTGTCTCAGTGATTTTTTTTACATTGAACGCAACCCACAAAGATTTGCATTCGGGAAGGCCTGTCGGCCAGTCAACCTCAAAACGAAACACAAGACTCGAATTTCCCCCTAATTAGAGCCCATCAGTAGTGCAAATCTTCATCCAGACTAAAATTTGCCCTCCGGCCATCGTGTTTTGTAGACTAGCTCGTTAATCACAGCACCGCTAACTTCGCAACAAGCATGATCAAATGATCCTATACGCACGCTTAATCATAACCTTGTGTGAGTAGTGTTCAGCTTGGTCGGTCATTTCGCAAGGAGAATGACCAGAACCGCGCTGTTCCATCCAATCGATAACCCCGTGATCAAGACACCTCAGTTATGTTTAAATTATTGTCCGCATTCAACTAACTGAATATGATTTATATTATTGACAGAATTACGAAATAAGATTCTTTCAACGGGGGTTTTCCTTTTGCATCATTTTTGAAACTTGGAAGTCGTTCACTTCTAACACTTTAGATGATTCTGACCTCCCATGTCACTCTATCGCACTGTACACATGCACGTAAACATTTTGCAGATTAGAGGAAGCTGAGAAAGCGTATGCACGCCTGAATAGGTGCTGGGTGACTTAGAAAGATGAGGCAAACCCGAAGTTCGTCTCAGTTTCAGAGGGTTAACAAAAGCAAGTTGCGACAGTGCAAATCAGAGGATAATGTACGGAATAGAAACCCAACCACTGTCTATCAAGCATACAACAATCGCGGTGCAGAGTACAATAGACAACAACTGGCTACTATCAACCGTGGGAGGTCGAGAGCACATTATTCTTCAGTGATTCTCATGATCACGCTATTTGAATACTTAGTTTGGTTTCCCGAATAATGTTTCAAGTCTGCGCTTGAATGTAACTACTGATGACAAGATCACGACAGAGTCTGATAGACTACTGCAGCTTGAGAACACTCCCAAATGCTCTACGCAAGCAAAACGGCTCAGCTGGTACAGTAGCTTCAGAGAGTTACACTGTTGTTGGTTATTTTCGCTAACCAAAGTATTTCTCTTAAGGCCTACTGGGGATGATAGAGGATCCTATATACTGGAATGAAGCCTTTCATGAAATACCGGTAGTACATCACAGACCACCCCGATTTGCGTAACCCACCTAGGCAGGGCAGAAAACGTAGTGTCGTGGCCCGCTTTGTTGCTCTACCATGTACCATCTCAACAACAGTGGTGTTCTTCATGAAACAAGGACGATGAGGTTGGATAGCTAACTAAAGATGGGGCTGCGATTTGGAACAGTCTGGTAGGATCCTTTCCAAACAGTCTGGTAAATAACGCAAGTACCGAACTGGACATCTTGGGTTCTGACACACCGTTAAGAGACAGACTAAGGTCGTTTGAAACAGTCGTGCTCAACCGGAGCTCGTGGGTATTGATGCTCAGGTGTTTCACTTTCCAGTTAATGCTCTGCGAAGTCCATAATGACGGAGTTGCATCACTTTACACTTAGCCGTGTTAGAGGCGAGCTTGTTGTTAGCAACCTAGCGGTGTATCATGTTTAAGTCACTCCGTTGGTTCTTGTTTGCGATCACACAGTTCACTCAACACCAGCACCCGGTTTCGTAATTATGAATCTCTTGATTTTCAACTGATCCTTACCAATTTTTATAAATTCGTCGCGGTAAAGTTGTATCAGAATCGTTCTTCTTTGTGTGCAACAGGAGCGATTGCATAGGTAGTGATTATGTCTTAAGGGAAAACCCATCAAACTCACTGTATCAGTTCGCAGCCTCCAATTATTCAATCGTCGCAATACACACCAATTTGTCAATTGAAATGTGTGATACACGCCTGTGAAGAGTTGGGTGCTATGATGAATTATCCGCAAATCAAACAAAACATGGGTTTTGTTTTTCCACGCATATTATTGTTGGTCGTACGCGGTTCCATTTTCACTCGCTAGGTCTGTTTTTGTGCATATTGTCCTTTGTCACATCTTTGTCACATACGAAGACAATTCTTAAGGGTTTACAGAAGCCCCAGTTTATTTCCAGCTTCTGTTTGACACGTTTTTGCTTAGAGTGACACACTGAGTGTGCCCTAGTAAGTGTTGATTTGCGTGTGCATATCCATCGCTTTTGATGAATCATTTGGATGTCATGACTTTACTGGATTCGAGTCATTTATCACAAAGAATAATCAGTCGCCCTGATTTGGGCACCTGCATCAATGGTTTCAACACGAGCAGGAAATTTACTGTCTAAAAAGGTTTACGCAACTCTAAGTTTGGGTGCATTCATAGTTTCTCAGTTCATGCGCCTGCGACGCTTGCATTGTTGGTGGGTGGTTTGGTCCACATATTTGTGTCAGTTATCACAAGAATATGTCAGAGAACATAAGTTTTTCTCATTGAATGCACCGATAATCCTTTGATGAAGTGGCTGCAGTTCTGCAGTAGTTGTTGGGGGTACAAAGATCGGTTCTACGTTCATCAGATAGCAGTACAAAGGTGAGTTAACGACGTGGGTGTGCGTGGAGATAGCTCACAAAGGTACCCAACCAATTCTACAATCAACAAACAAGAGTGCTTGAAATTCCCATGTGAGTACAAGAATGTAGGCGAAGTCTTCTAGCCAGCTGTTGTTTAGACCCCTAAAAGTAACTACCAGTTGTTGGACTCCTCAACACTCACTCGGTCTCACAAAACTCTGGTGATTCACTCTATCCCGGTGCAATCCAGGCAATATGCAGGCTAAGAGTTGGAAAAATTGTGGTCTGAGGCTACTTTTGTGAGGTAGCTCGGGACCCTACCATTCTTTCGAAGAAACAATTACGAAGAGGCATTTGAACATAGTTTATGCAACAATCCCCGTAATAACAAGAATCGTTCCGGTTTTGCAAATTGATTAAATGACCTTCCAACGTGACGACGATGCACCCAAATAGCCGTAACGGTCGGTCTATTTCTAAGCCCAACTGCATTCCGATGCCTTCTGTAGTCGTCACAGAGGCCGGATTAGAACTCTCCAGAACATTCCCGATAGCACTTGAGGGAAAACTTTAGGGAGTAGGCCTCCACGATATTCGGGATTTGAAAAATATACCTATGAAGCCTTGGGATGAGATGGACAGACATTTTTGAGCGGTCCGCATAAAAACATACCAGGAAGAATGGCAGAAGATAACACAGTAATACCATTTGCTGTCAACTGACCAATTTCCAAATCCTAGTTAAAACTACACTAGATTTCTGCTCACCCGAAAATCGGACACTAGTTGGCTTACCGAATGTTACCACTGAAATCTGGCACACTTCGCCAATTCAGATTGGAATGCACAGCCGCTCAACTGTAAGAAACGTTTTTTTGATGACCGTGCATACAAATGAAACCTTGTACACACACACACTTTGGGAACGGAATGCTAATTTCTATCTTTTGTTTCAGAACAAATCAGTTTCAGCAACATTCATCAAGTGTGTCTCGGCCGATTCCACAATTCGGACGTGATTATCGACAGAGCACGCAGGTGCGACGAAATTCTGATCATTCCGTTCCTCCGGAATTTCATACAGGCCAGATGGTCAAGCCAAATCTACCATCTTCACCGGCGAAGCTGGTGGGTGTGGCGACAGGTACCACCTCATTGAGAGATCCGACAGAGACACAGAAGACCAATTGGTCTGGACCTGGATCAAATTTCAATCTGCCACACACCCAAACAAGCATGGCCAATCAACCAGTTACACAACCATCTTTCGACTCGCTTTATTCCCGTGCTGGAAATGGGGAGATGAGGTACGACCGACAAACTGACTGTTCAGAGAACATGGGGGTGGTGTACGCTAGACCGGAACAGGCGTTCGGACGCGGTGGCCGAAGCCAACTGAGACCAGATTCAATGTATTTGCCGAGTACGCCGTTGAAATAAAAAGCAATTGTTTCAGTAATATGAAGTGGAGTAAACTAGTAGCCTATAACTTGCTGATTAAGTGCATACTATCACATTCGTGGTAATATTTCAGTTACCTCTTCTAATGTATACGAGTGATTTTAAAACGGAACAAATTGACATTGAGGTAGCGTTGCAAGTAGGTGTTATAAAAATAGGCCTCTCTTGTTTTCCGCATCATTCCGAGAGAAGTTAATTCTGCATTCAATCTGAGTGATACTTCTAGCTCAGTCTGCTTCACCTTTATGATGTCGAGGCATTTAGGACACGTTCAGTCATAATGAGCAATTTCTTTGCTAATCGGTTCGCTTTGTTACCGTAGTACATCATAACGGACAGTAGTTAGTGGTTTACGTGCAGTTTGTTGGTTCCAATTAACCTGTTCTTGATACGTAAACAACAGAACGTCAGTCTACAACCCACTGGATTCATTAAAGTTGTAGTGGCTAGGGGAAGCAAAAACTTATGTATACTTGAGCACATAAGAAGCAACCAGATGACTAGCAACAACGAGGACAAGTAGAAAGCAACTTCAGTCGGACAACAAGTTTCGGTAAGCCAACTTGTCTGCACGGTCCACCCAGTACCTTGAACGTACATACAAAGTATTCATTTCAATTGGTCAGCTGGTGACTCTTTTAAAACGAGGTCTGTTAACCGGTCTCAGATATGACATATAGGGAAACAGAAACAGTGTCACCTACACACCAGACGACTCAGTTATCGCTCAACCTTCCGTGAGAAACTTCTGAGCTGAGGACCTGTGCTAAGCATACGCACATTATGCAGTGTGCAGCGGGCTTTGTAAGAAATTCTTTTGATACGCCGGTAGTATGTATGAAATTAAATTTTTCAATCAGTTCCGCTCCCAATCGATGAACTTCCTTGGTAAGAGGTTTGTCTCTGACTGAGTACAGATGGTGAACTCGAATGCTTAATTCACGATTTGCACGTATGGGTAAATCGAGCATCACGCAATGATTTTCAGGGTAGGTGTTTGTGAACATTTCAGTAAGCAGCCCCATCTGGCTTACGAAAGTGGATGCTTGTGGCATTACGACAGCCACGTAATTCTTGTCTACAAACGACTTAGAATACTGATAGGTTGTAGAGGAATTTGGTTATCTATAAATCGAACATCACTCATAATTGATCGCAGCTGTCGCAATCCAATAGACTTTTCGGTCAGCTCCTTTCTGAGCACTACCTACAAGCGAAGTTGACTGAGAATTTACGTAAGATGAACCGGTCGTGCCTAATGTGAGGTCAACGGTGATGTGGTCAACAGAGTTTACTCATGAATGAGTGGTGGGAGTTCTAGTCCCAGCCGTAGCAACGGCGTTCTCTGGTGAGATCAAAACTCGAGTGTAGTGTTTCTTTTCTAAAGGGTCCCACTAGAAAGTTTATGAGAACAGGACGGCTGCAATAAATTGTGAGTGTTGTTATATTGTACTGTCGGAATAGTTTGCACTGAGTCATGCTCGTGCTTGAGATAGTAGGCGAACAAACTGGCGGCGAAATACACACCTCATTGTAGCCCACTAGGAACGCTTCTTTCTTTTATAGAAAGGAAAGGTATCTGTGTGTTTAAAAAGGGAGTCAAACAGAATGACTCAATGAGCATTAAAACAGGAGGTATTGTCATGTGCACAGTCGTACGTCACAGTAGTCCAAAACGATTCACTTCAAACATGATGTCCGAATGTCCACTTAAAGAGGCTAAAGTGTGCAAATTACCGAGTTCCTTCAATACTTTTTGGATGTGACGGAAGGCTAACTGTAGCAATCAAGCTCTTTATCCATTAGTTACCGTCAAGTCAAATTTATAACTCTTACATAGAGTACCGTTATTAGGACAAGTTGAACGAAAGCGGGTTTTGGATTTAAATGGGGTCAACCACGTCACGGACACTAGTGTTGACTAAGCTCTGACAGAACTAAGTCCTAGTTGTGACACAACAGCAAACATGACAGATTGTTCAGTCATGGAAGGTGTCACAGACTAAGGCAGTCTTTGGGATTGAACATCGAGTTCCTGAGAAGAAAAGGTGCTTTATTCATTGGTATTCCAATCACATCACTTGTACTGAAATTCGGCAACCGACAGTTTCTAGCTGACTGCCACTGGTTCAGTAAGTTGGACGAAATAGATGACTGGGTATGACTCGAATAAGCTAAAATTGCGTCGGCGATTGCATGACAAGTTCGTTATTGACGGATGCGTTCAGGTAAACGTCTGCTTTTTTGCCTCACGAAATCGGTTCACTAAGAAAGAGTAAGTGCGCGGACATAAAAAGAACACGGCAGAAATAGGGCTAATCTCTTCTTTGAATACTGACAGGTAATCGGGATCTGGTCAATTGGAAATTGAACTTTGCTCACATTTGATCGTAAGCTTCGCGTTCAGCTAGACTTTCAAGTTAGGCACTTTCGTGAAGAAGCACTAGACTCAAGTTCCGTTCTCATTAGAGCTCGTCAGTAGTGCACATCCTTGCCACGGCCGGGATTTGAACTCCGGCCATTCCGATCATGAGGCAACCGTGTTGACCACTGTGCCATTGACCTCACATTAGGCACGACCGAATTATCAAATGTGAACGCTCAACCACTCTCGCTTGTGAGCAATGATCAGGTTTCCCGATCATCTCGTGAGGGGACACAGTAACCGTCCTGTTAACTCCTGTCGATAACCGCTCGACTAGCACTTCTCACCAAGTTGAAATCACACAAATAATGACCATATTCAGAGATATTTTGACTGCTGATGAGTAGCGGGCCATTTCGGTTTTCGTATAGATTGTACATCACCGACAGTCGACCAGAGCTGCCACATTCTCATAGACTTTCCAGCCAGCCCCATTTCGAAAACGAGCACTAGACTCCAGTTCCCCTGTCATTAGAGCTCGTCAGTAGTGCATATCATTGCCACGGTCGGGACCAGAACTCCGGCCACACTTTCATGAAGCAACCTTGTTGATCACTGCGCCGTTGACCTCATATTAGGCATGACTGAATCATCATATACAAACATTCAAGCACTTTTGCATATGAGTAACGATCAGGTCGGAAGTCAATTTTGTCGACAGTTGTTTTCAGTTATTCACTTCAGGCATTTACGATTATGTGAAACAAGTGCGCGCTATATATATGAAAATCAGGACTGGTCAAATAAATCACAGAAAATCACAGATATGGGGTGGATTTCAGTGTACCGAATGAAAGTGAGTGTTGCTGAATGTGTGAGTGACGTGTGCCTGCCATGAGGCATATGGTCGTTAGTGTCAAGTGTTTCGCAGTTGTTCGGGTTTCAAGTAGCCTGGGTACACTTGACCAAGAGAGCTAGAGGGTAGGTACAAATGACTTTTTTTCGCATACAGACATGGGTTGTAGTCTGATTGTGATAACCTCTGTCGTTGATAACGCTCGTATTCTAGCCGCTGTGGGTGGGTATGACGAACCTAATGAGAGCGAAACTCGAGTCTAGTGCTTCTGGTCCAAAGGGGTTGATTGGAAGGTTTATGGGAATGCGACAGCTGCAATCAATTATGGGTGATGTTCAGCTCATAGTGTGATTCTTGTACAATTTTATAACGGGCTGCAACCAAAAACAAACGTAAGAACGATCAGTTGATTATCCGCGTGTCTAGACCGGTAAGATATACCGAAAGAGCCACAATGTCCGTTTTGGACGGAAAATAATCGTGCTACATAGGATGGTCATGTTTAGTGTTACACGAGGTACAAAGCTGAGTGAACTGCATAGGGGAAAATCAAATACGGTTGTCGGACGCAAACAGAAAATCCTCATTGACAAGGCAACGGCTGTAGCACTGGCGACTGTATTTTCACACGGTTTAGGCTCCGTTAGTTTAAATGGACACAGTCCATCTCGGACTGCCAGTGTGGGTTGGCTGCGAGCGCAAGGACTCGAAATAATGTTTATAACGTTTTTTGACACACCCTCAAACCGACACTCCACGTTCCGTTGAAAAAATTTAGGTCACGTAGAATGAACCCTGACCAGAACAAAATAGTTAATTTTGCACAATAAACCACCGGAATCGATACCTAACTAAAACTACCATTACATTGAATACGAACATCGAATGTCTCATGAATCAAAGTCATATTGTAGAGGCTTGCATAAGACCTTGGCCTTGACGGCATAGTGTTACCGGTCACGTGATTGAGCCGTGTAAGTTGATGTCCATTTTTCGTGCTGCACACTGCCAGAAACAGAGCAGACTGAATGTTAACAAGCACTTTTGAATGCTCAACTTGTGTTGTGGATTTTTACAGCTGGTTAGAGCTGACATTCAGACGTGTTTACGACAAACGGTCTATGCCCTTCGGTAAAACATCATCCAGAAGGTTTACAACTACCTGTTAACTGGATAACACATTAATGAAACAATGTTTTATCTAATTTAGGTGATAATTTAGCGTGTGTTTTTTCATGGTTCTCTACCCCGGTGACTACTTTGCAATGTACACAACGAGACACTGATATTAACTTAGACAACGACTCAGACTTATTTAATATTGTTGAACGAAGTCGCCCGCCTCCAATTTAATCCCCTTTCTTTTGTACCCCTCGGCGTTTGCGTCGCTGCTGGTCGTACGAAAATGTGACTCCCGTCAAAAGGCACTTCAGAACCTCAGTCACAGGTACGATCCATGGAGAAGTCTTTCCTCAACTTAAATCTCCATCCTGAACCTGTTTACAAGGACAGTTCGAACCAAGTTCAGCAACCTACAAACGTTAGCCAACAACCACTTCAATCTGTCATTGAATTCCCGCCTCAAATGTTATTCCAGTCAATTCAACAACCCCCCGGCTATGCATGTGCGACCCTGAACTCCGCTGTGCAACAGTCCGCCCCATCTTCCCATGTATCAGCTAGTGATCCCACTCAACTTGCCACAGGATTTTCGCAGGGGAATTTTCGCCAAATGCCAAACAATATGAATGTGGCCGTCACTGCACCCAGTTCGCTTGCTAGCTTCTTTGGGAACCAACCGGCCTATTTGTGTACGCCCTACGTACAACAGCAGCAGCAACAGCACCTACCACAGTCAGACGCCACCGGTAATTTCCAACGTTCTGCAATGCCTGGACGTCCAATTCCACTGGTGCCCGGCCCAACTCTAATTCAACCGCAGGTCGCAATTGTTGCTGCTGATCCAGCAACCCTACGGGCTTTGCTCACTGGTGGCTTGAACGCGCAGGCGTTTCTGCAACCGATGATTCTCACTCAACCCCCCATACAAGCAATCGCCAGTGAACAACAATTCGATCAATCTCAAATTATCGGTACACATTTTTATGAGCCATGGTCTGTCCCCTTAAACGCTGCGGCAATACAACCATCATTTGCCCAAACTGACGACACGAGGTTCACCCCGATTACTATGGCAAATCAATGTTTGTCGAACGTGGAACCTGAACATTATCAGTCGGAAGAATTACACAGTCGAACAGTGACAACGGGTAAGACAAGGACGGAGCATGTAGTTCCCCGCAGACTGCCACAACCGCAACAAACTAGTGACGATTTACACGCTTCTTTCAAAGCTGAGAGTGTCCGACCTGACGTTGTCGTTCAAACAAGACACTCAACCACCGAACCACATAGAACGCAACCACAAACACACTTTCCCTTGGACGAAGGCTCGTTGCAATCTGTGTCCAAAATCGGACATCCACCCAGAACACTTCGCCTACTAGCTAAACCTGATATTCTTGAAGGGAGTCAACTGGTTGATGAAACGCGTCATACAACCAGCATACCCCATAGCTACCGGGAACCACGAAAACTAGATCCGAACGCCTTCCCGGACAAAAGTGTGAAACCAAACAGTGTAGAACGTCGGAGACAAAAGTCATTGGATAAAGATGTCTGGGGTGCAGGAGATGCCGACAGTTTTGGACGTCGTCGAGATCCAAATTCGATTAGCGCCTATTATGAGAAGATCAAACAACGCGGAAGCCGTCCACTAAGCGCCTACCGTCCGACTACATATTCCGAATCAACTGTGAAAGCACCCGACCTCAGACGAGCCCCTGCTAACTCACAAGTTCGATCAACCTCTTCAGCACCCAGGCAAATACAACCTGTTATTCCCAGACCAGAAATGAGGTCTTCTGATTCGAGGCAAGCAGGTCCTATGCTTAAAAGAGCGGTGACATTTGCGAATGAGCAACGTAGTTTCAATCCACTCACCACTGAAAGTGGATCTCTTACCAAACCAGGGATCAAAGATCCAACCCTAATGTCTGTCGCAGAACGTGCTCGTCAGTGGCTTGAAGGGCGGGAACGGGAACTAACAGATCGTTATCGATACTCAACTTGTGGATTTATAGACCAGGATTTAATTGATTGTCAGGAGCTTGTTCCCGTTGAGGATCGTGTGAAAATGTTTGATACCGGCGTAACTGGAATCAGGGACTCGGAAGGTCGTCTTCAAAAGAAACCCATTATCGATCAAAGCCACCAGGCGACGTCTATTCAAACAGAAACAGGTGATCGGTCTACACGAGAGAAACCTGAAACAGTAGCTTATGCACCAAATAAAACGGTGGCTTCTGTCAAGTTGGAATCGACTCGGCCAACCCTTGGCTCCAGTTTGCTCCCAAGGTCTTCGGTAGGCCTTCAGCAACTGCGAATGAGCGTGCCCAGTGGGCCATCTAGACCAACTCAAATCATCCCATCGTCCGCTGTGTCTGCCAGTTCCATACAACCGGATACCTCTATCAGTACTCAAGGAGACGAGCTTTCTGGGTAAGCTAATTTTTTTTAGCCATGAGGTTTATTGGTCGAGCTGCGTAAATATATCAGTTCAAACAAAAGAGAAGACATGGTAAACAAGCTTCATTTCGGTGATTGAACATTAGCAGATGTATGTGGGCCAACCACGTGCGAATGATTAATGGATCGAAGGTTTTGTTTCTAAAGGTTACTTGATTAACAACTAACGAGATGACTGTACAGAATAAGTTTGGCTGTGCAGATAGTTATCACAGTTACACAGTCCATTCAATCCTGACATGAAGTCACTGTTGTGAGATATTCAACGTTTGACAGAAATTTTTGGAGTGCATACGAGGGAGTAGGTGAATGATGATAGCTCCGATAGTGTGGCTACTCTCTTCCCCACTATGTACTCAGAGACACCTTGTCAAGATGTTGAAACTCCCTAAGGACTTGTGTCTCCATCTGAACCGAACACACTTAGTAATCGTGATCAGTGTCTTTGCAGTCATGAGAAAAAATGCCTAGCAAACAAGCTTGTTTTCAGTGCTTCTTCATCAGGCTAAATACAACACACTTATATGGGTTCGCTGAGGGTAGGATGTCAGTGGGATGAGAGATGGTGATCATTAATGTTTAACTAGTTAAAATCGTGAAATCTGGTTATGTAGCGCCAGTGAGTTGGGCTGTAAATGTTTTCGGAAAATCGGTACTCCTACGTAACAGATCGATCCGGGCTATCGATACAAAGCCACGGTAGGTTGGGTGTTTAGACCAGACTTTTTGTGAGCGTAACGGGGGTGACTGTAAGCGGATTGCGATGGCTTCTGCAATGGCTAGTAGACGACCTTTGACCCACTTTGATTGCGCTTCACCGACTCAGTAGATAGGCTCGAACGAATCGGCCGGGTTGATCAGATGATTTGATTCCACCAAGTGAGTAGCGACCGCTGATGAACAAGCCATTATTTATTCTCGAGCTAGCCACGCCGGATGGTGCTCCCTATGCGTTCAAAGAGCGCCTTGTTGTGCGGCTTATGTAGCTTGTTACACAGGAACAAACGAAACGGTAAACACAATCAGAGGCAGCATGTACGGGCAATGTATCTTTCAGCTGGGGACGCAAAACTGGTGTGGATGTAAACTGAATACGTAATTGAGCCGCGAAATAGGTTTTGTTAAACGCTACTTTAAGTTTCCTGCTTATATTTTCAGCATTGCTATCGCCTTTGAAACGCAAAGTAATATAGACAGGTTTTTTGTCTACAGTTTGAGGCACACCTACCTTTGTGCTAACTATCATGTGCTTACAGATAAACTGTTCTGGGTAACCATTTTTAAGGAGTGTGTTAAATACAAACTGTTTTTCTTCCTCTATGGTGTCATCTAAGCAAATTTTCACGGTCCTATCTAGCAAACACTGGACTAGGTTTTTCTTTTGTCTCAAAGGTACGAAGCTATTAAAATTTGTATACTGTCCTGTCCAGGTTGCTTTACGATATACCTTACGTTGTACTGTGCCGTCCTCACGACGTATCATGAACACATCTAAAACCGCCATCCTTGCTGGTGATTCGGGCTCCAGAGTGAATAGGATATTCTTATGGGCACTGTTGAATTGCATTAGTGTTTTATTGAGACATTCAGATTCACCTGTCATGCAGAAAATATCATTTACATAACGTTTATAAAGAACCAATAACTTAATGTGGTCTGCTAATGAACTACTTTTAAGCTTTGCCACAAAAGTATCGTCTAGTAAAGGACCTAACAGTGACCTCTTTGCTACTCAGTCCTTTTGGCGATATAGTTTACCCAAAAACCTGAACTGAACGTTGTAAGTACAGCGATACAAAAGGCGCTTTCGTTCATTTACTGGTATCCCCACGTTTATACCATTGCTCTCTATATATCAACTGAGAAACTAGATTGTCTCATTTAGTGGGATATTTGTGAAGAGAAACGTGACGTCAAGCGAGAATAAACGCATTCTGTTTTGCACTCAGTTGTTTTATCGTTTCGACAAATTCAAAAGAATCTCTAAGACTGTGAATCGCTAGTTTCCTCTTGACCGGCTCTAACAATTCGGCTAGCCATTTTGCCGTTGCGTGATACGACGAAGTACACATGTCTAAAATCGGCCGTAGCGGCACTCCGTTTTTATGCACTTTAGGTAGCCCATAAAGTCTGGGAATTACACTACCTACTTGTCTAATTCTTTCGAAGGTAGTTGAGTCAATCAGTCCTCGTTGTTTCGTTGCAGTCAAACTTATTTTTTAAAAATCGACTTTTAAACTAAATCATTGGATTCTCTTTGGCAACCGAGGATCCAGAAAAAATCATGGAAAATCACATTATAGTGAACAGGTGCACTGGGCCAGTTCAAACGGTTCAAAAGAGGAATTTGAGGGGGATCAGGTAGCAAATCACACCAGGCTCATATTGAAGCTTACGATGTGCCGTACGTGCCTTTTGTGCGATCGTGCTTGCTGCAAGTCATCAAAGAACCAGTTCTGCATAAGTGCGAAAGCAGTTTGTTTAACTGTCCTGTATATCATGCTGTTGACCAGTTCGCTTGCACTGACAAGTACTTTGGAAGAACCCATAGACAACTATCGCCGCTGGCTAACACAACTGACGGCATCATTCATAAACCGCTGAATCCGTCGGTCAACCGTCAGACACGTCATGACAACAGGATACCCAGTTGACCGGTCAGTTCATTTCAGATAGTGTTGCCCATTTGGCACTCGAAGCTACCGGCCATTAGCGAAACTATGCTGATCAGAACTGGACGGAGGACGTTGTGAGTAATGAAGACGTAAAAGCGACAACTCGGATTGCCGTGGTGTTCACGATAAAAATTTCTGATGTGGATGTATGCGTGTTCATTCCTTACTTGTCCCTAATTACTTACTGTATATAGCCTCCATGTTTTACTACCACGATTAGTGAGAGTAAACTAAATGTGAACATATACAACAACATACCATCTTGCTTCTCTGATGAACTTGTTAGCGGTTGTCCAGCTAACCCTCAAAAAGCTTGTTTCGTTTAACATTGAAGATAAGCATTTAGATCTTTTAATCTTCCACATGTGTGTATTCCACGCGAATGTTGTAGTGACCTAATCAATCGAATGATAAGAGATAACCAAAATATGGCAACACTGAAAGAAACTGTAACGGTAATGGGCGTGTACAAACGGTATACGTATTAGTAAGGGGAAGACGTTTCCAGAACTTGGGAAAGACTCACTGACAAGTCAAAACCCGTGGAATAGGATAGGCCACCGCCCGAGAGAAAGACAGCGCCAACAGGTAGGTCCGGACGACGATTGATAGATAATTCCGTACACGACATGGAATGACGAACGTTCGGCGTCGATAAGTCAACAAACACTCGAAGTTAGGGAAAGTTCCGCCGTGCGATTAACAAACCAGCTCAGATATCCACACAAACGAAGAAGACAGAGACGGCGCGCGGTAACTCCCGTTTTTGTTGATGAAGAGGACCAAATTAAAAAAAGGTGATGATGTTGATTTCAAACAAGTGTACAGGTGAAGTTAACGAAACGGTATGTAAAAAAACTATGCAAAAGAGTTGCAAAATATAGTTAGGAACTGTAAACACTACAATGTGAATAGCGCAACAGTCGTCATGTATGATGAATGCATGAACAGCATTTTGTTCGCTCTTTTTAATGACATACGCGAAATGATGTAGAAACAATTAGAGGTGTGGTAGGCTACAAGCAAGATTTTCGAAGTGATCAAACATCATCTAGCCATGTGATCGAAAATGATGATAATGTGGATGTAATGTGGGAAAACATAATGAAGAATTAAGAATAGGAATGATATTCGATCTATGTAACGTATTACCACGGTAGCCATAGGCTCACTGCCATGTTGTTGAGTACCTAACAGTGGTTTCATGCGGTGTATAACAACCGTTTCGGAAAAAAACTAAGGTGTGTTTATTCAGTTTCTGCCAGATAACACGGAATGTTTTACCAAGGTCTACTCGATGGCCAGATTCATTTAACTGTTCTATGGCTGCACTCTTTATAGATCCAATTTGGGCACTCAGATGCCATTTGGGAAGGTAATCCGAAATCCGAGTGTGCAGTGTCCCCACTATGCGCCCAACGTGCTGTAAACCGAAATTACGGGTGAATTCATAGGTAACAATTGATTTGGCGAGTTTGGGCGCTGGATACCTCCTCGGAAGTGATGATATACAAGTTGTTAGGCACAGCAAAATTAGCTTGATTGTTGTACAAGTAAGACTTAGTGCGGCTTTCCATGGTAGTGTGTCTATCGTTACCCTGGTAATATGTTACATAGATCGAATATCATTCCTGTTCTTAATTCTTCATTATGTTTTCTCACATTACATCCACATCTGTATCCATTATCATTATTTTCGATCACATGGCTAGATGATGATTGATCACTTCGAAAACCTTGCCTGTAGACTACCACACGTCTAACTGTTTCTACATCATTTCGCGTATGTATGTGAACGAAATGATGCACATGCATTCATCATACATGACGATTTTGAGTTCTTCGCGTGTACTTGGACAGCGTCTTCGCGTATATCTGTTTTGTTTGGGGCTGCTGTTGAACCATCTGCAGAGATCTCTTGCGTCATTCAATCGAAAATCACGGTTATTTTATGCTACTTTGGCGTTGTCAGTAGTGTAAAACGTAATGGTTTGATGATACTCACCAATCTTCGGGGCACCCTTGTGTTCATGCGCTAACATGATTTCCATCTGTAACCCTTTTCTTTGGTTTACTTGTACAGTATATTATATATCACGGGTTTAGAAGCTAACGGGGTTTGGGAAAATATTCGCGGTGAGGATTACTTTGCTTCAGTTTTCACACCGTTTTCGCAGGTCCTTTACGGTAGGATAAGGTGGTTCACCGTACCGTTCTTGAAAGGCCCACTGAACTGATCTTCTTTTCACATTAAACCTGACCGAATCATGATTCGATTGCCACTGTTCGACATTCCATCGGGCTCACAATAGAAATGACATAGTCAACACAGCTAAAGATTCAGTCATAATGAGTAATGCTTTTGGTGTTATGCGGTCACCACACCATTTTATTATTCTGACTGCATTGGATTTATTGTGTTAGGTATATCAGCAGTTACATTGCGTAGCACCGCCACGAACTTAGCAATGGCGTCTCTTACTGTTTACATTACATTTGCTTTTAAAAAATGCGATTAACCCCGAAAAGCATGTTACGGTGGTATCCGAAACACGTCAGTTTTCGTAAAGTCGCTTGGAGCGGTCTTTTAAACATTAGAGCCACACTGTGGTGAAGTAATTGTTTTATGTGTTGAAATGTGGCTACCACAGAGTGATCACCCCGACTGATTTATTCACTAGATATATGATTATGGTTTATGTACTGATTTCCCTTTTTGCGAAGTACCTAAAACAAGGGAAACGGAGAAATTATGTAACGTGAAAATAAATTTGTGAACTAGACTTTAGTGCGGGATGTTTGTGGTCGTATGCCTACCTTTCGGTAGTTTTTACATTTTATAGTTTGTTACTGAAGCTACACGTCAACTTAGCCTTCTATCTTGTTGCCATATTCGCGTTCCCTACGCAACTTGTGAGCAATCCGACCTACTCCTAACAAAGAAGTACGTGTAATCCAAAGCGTCATCGGCCGACATGACACGATCATATTGGTTAAGCGCTGACGACAGTCAGCTGTGCGGTCAACTGTACAATACGAACATCTTGCCCACATCGGTTTTCGACCGTCCACATTCACCGGCATATGTACGCTGCCATTTAATTCTATCCGATGCAGTGACATCACTCGGAATGATAATCAGCGTGTATGACGTTGGTTTGAGATAACCGACTGCTTCACGGTCTCATGTTGTTCAAGCCTACCTGTATGGCTAGAAAACAGTCATCGACCGGTGGGCGTGTTCATTTCCGATATACCGATAGTTACGTAATGTGCCATCTGAAGACCTGACTATTCACTGAAAACTTTCGGAGCTTATGGTATTATTCAGCGGAATAAAACAAGTATTATTTGTTTCTAACCACTTAAGGAAAACTGTTGACATTACTTAATAAATGAAGTAACTGCCTGTGACTTATGGAAAAATGAGGCGGGTAATTTAATCGGTGTATCCAATATGTATTCTGCTTTTTGGCCAGTTGACCAAATGCTCCTCACTAGTTCTGGAGTGACTTCGTCAACGTTTAACCCCTGGTGAATGTTTCCACCAATAGACTGTTAAATGTTTCTGGTACATTTGGAGGCCATGTGAATCAATCGAGTTGTACACCTTTATTATAGAAGTAATGACATATTGTTAGCATTGAACGGGGGTACAGATTGAAAACAGAACGTGACCTTTGCTGTTTTTCATTTGTCTGACTTGGGAGTATCGACGGCAGTCTATCTACCATGGGTACCATCGCTCTGTGTTCGTAGCCAAGCACGTGTGTTTGCACCGCATAGTTCTGTGTGTATTCTGATTCTACATTTTCCAATTGCCTAAGTAACCATAGTCAGCTGAGCTAAAAACGAAAACCAGTCGGTGGGAAAAAGGAGTGCTCATCTGATCAGCCATCGTGAAGGTTCAGTATTTTTCATCATTCAATCACGAGTCAAGGATAATCATAATTTACACGTTTTCATATAGTCTGCCAGTAAACATCGTATGAAAGCTACCCAGTACTTAAATATGGTCGATTTCAAGGGTGCAGACTTGTTACAAGTCATCACAAGGCACGTTCAGAACCCATACGGATAACTGTGTTGTAAGTGGGCAGTCAGTAACCTGATGTGTGGGCATTCGTGCTAAAGCAGCCCCTGGGAGCAGTTCTACTGACTACGGGCTGTATTAGAATATAAAAACACGTGTGCATATAGAACCGATACAAGGGAATTTCTGAAAAACCTATGCAAGTTGATTGGAATTTGAAATAATACTTACTGTGGTACTGTTAGTCAATAACAATCAATTGTCTCCGACAAATGAGAAGAAGAAACCTAACAAAAAGTGGTCATACGCCGATGTAACTTCTTCAGTAAATAGTTTACTTGCTGGAGTGTACATACCACAAAGCAGATTAACGAATCTGTGGCCAAGTTCTCCCAGACTACCAGAATTTTCAATCAAAAGGCTATTAACTTGATGTCCATCAATCCTCATACAACTAGATGGAAAGTTACAGAAACCGAACCAAGTAGTGTTCGATATACATACATACATACATACATACATACATACATACATACATACATACATACATACATACATACATACATACATACATACATACATACATACATACA
>QNGE01001638.1:97829-154775 GCA_008508345.1 Paragonimus westermani
TTAACACGGTTGCCTCATGATTGGAATGTCCGGAGTTCAAATCCCGGCCGTGGCAAGGATATGCACTACTGACGAGCTCTAATGAGAGCGAAACTCGAGTGTAGTGCTTCTTTTCGAAAGAAGCTGACTGGCTGGAAAGTCTATCTGAATGCGAACGCTGCGATCAAATGTGAGTGATGGTCAACTTGAAAATAAACCAAATCCCCAACTACTCATCATCCCGTGTTGTTTACAGTGTTGCTAACACCCAACCAAAAACAGTTTGTCAGCGCATTCTGGCGACCGCCGGATCGATTACTATCAAATTACTCAACCCAAATCTGTGCTGCCAAAGGAAATTTACTCACCCCTTGTGACTTCCATAGCCACAGATCAATCATATCTAATCCAGCCATACATAAACGTTTAATCCTGACCGTGTATTGTGACATCTGGTCAAAGTCCAGTCCAGGCCTAACCAACTAGGTATACAGTCTAGGGTAGCCATTATCGTAATCTGTTAACAGTCACTTCTGCGTTTTTGCGGTTTGTCTTATGACGTCTCGATGAAACTTATGTAACTGTATTGGCTTAAGAAAGAATCATCTAAGACACTTGTTCATCAAATCGTTACTTCTGATCTTGTGGATGCTTTCCAACGACGATTTCATGACCATTTAGTGGCTTTTGAATATGTATGAAAATTAGTACCAGGTGGCAAACGGGGGTTCTGTCATTTACCTGAAACAAAATTGTATCCGATTGTGCGTTTCACAACAAACAGATCGGGATTAACAAGGCCATACAGGGGGTAAGATTCAATTTCGTGAGCTAACCGCCATGGTTGAACCTGGAGGAACTGCGCTAACTTTGAAATCTGTAACTGGTTTTTGATTCTTTCCCAACATAAGCCTACACACAACGGATACGACCGAAAAAATCCATCATGAGACCGCATATAACAAACAAATCAGACTACCGCTAACAAATATATAATACATACATATGCATATGAAACATATGTGTATATAAACAATGTTCTAGGGTCGACATAATTTACTGTTGAAACCGAGGTTTTCGCTGTATACAAACGCGACGGTTTATTCTCAGATAACACCACATGATTTGTATAAAAAGTGCGTAATCTGTCTTTTTTGTGAGGAATTCCGTTCCGTCGTTTTGTTAGATCGTTCCCAGCTGAATGCCGATCAACTCTGCAGTCGTTCGGTTGCCGTTGTGTGTTTGTGGAATATGGAATGCACCGAATTCACATTAGGACATATGAATGTTGAAGTTTTCTGTTTGTCTTTGAGTGTGTTCTAGTAAAAATAACCAAGCCACTTAGTTCAAAAGACTAACAAATATCGTGAAAGTAAACGAAAGGTTGATCATTTTGATAATTACCACTTTGAAGAAATTAATCATAGCATGCTTTTGACGAATAAGAGGGATAAGAATTAAAACCAAGGCGGTAAGCCTAACCGATTCTCAGTGATGTTTTTTTCCGCGCTAAATGAACACAGGACCCAAACCCTACTTTGCGAAGACGGTATGATTCTGTGGGGGCACATCTTTGTGTGGTTCACCTACCAACCGACAGATACTAGAATCCCAAATTGCTGTATACCATGGATTAATATATTACAGTTGATCGTGTTGATGTTTGGTTTGGAAAATATAAACACAAGACTCTTGACTTTCGCCCTACAAATGTGATTGTTTTCATGGCATTTTAGTTAGAGAGAGATGAATGATGTCTGTTAGAGCTAGCTGACTGTTTCATGTGGTTGAATTTATGAAAGGTTTAACTATTTTAAATGAGTAGGATAGTATTTGTTTATTCACACTACCAAATATGTCACTTTCGTGTGTTCGTTGTTAGCACATTAGTTACCGACGATAAATGAGACAATCGGATAGATTTTTCGGATTATCAGCGCCATGTTTCATATAGGCTAGTTGGTACATCAGCTTCCTGACTATCGTTATGATGACTATCGTAAGCATGAACACTTGTTTTTTTCTAAGTTCAGACGATATCCAGTGCACACGTGCCTTTCAACTTCATCCATTACTAAACGGTCTGTACTGTGAAGTCTAAAAACTTGACGAATGTTTCTAATCCGAGTAAAGACGTGTAAGGCTAGTTTGGATGTCGATTCGCGCATGATTACAATGTCAACAGCTCAAAGTTCACTATATGGAATACAAGCTAAACGTGTACAATGGGATTCTTATCAGTAACCCAAATTGAAGTTTGAAGCCGGCCTACCGACTGATGATGATACAGCTGGCTGGCGAAGTTAGAGCAGAATGTGACTGAAAGATACATGTGCTCCTGATGCAGGCTTAAAAAATGGACACAGGTCCATGTACTCAGGTATCCCAATTGATTATATGAGTACCACTAAACGCTCTAAGGGCCAGACTGTTCAGTAGGATTACTGAGGCAGTTAGCGCCCTACATCGTTCATTTGGCCCATACTAAAAGTCCTTACTAAGTTGAATTCGCTTTTGTTCAGTTAGCAGGATGTATTCGTGTATTAGTAAATGGTCAGTACTTTGCAAGTAATATGCAGTGTTACTCTAAGTATGATATATATGTTGCTGACCACTGACCACGTACTGAAACGCTTCACCTCACTACCTTGCTTCGCTTAACGTTTGGTTAATTTGTACAACATAGCAGCTGCTCATGCACAAAAAACTGGATGTCTTGGTCAGTACTCACTACACAACTCAGTCCACCGAGACTTGTTGTTTGTTGTATCTGAATTCTGCACTGCCAGCCAAAATAGTGAACGTATGACATGCAAATTTGGTCTTAACACAGTAAAGATATCGCATGGCTTTTTGCTATGGAAAAAGGGGTTTTACCACTAGCAATTCGAAAGGTAAAAGACAATATGAGTCATCAAGCAGTGATCACAGTGTTTTCAGACCTAAATACACCGGTTAGCGCTGTCACCTAGGTATGGTCTCCGAGATAATTCGAGTTACGTGCTGAGGTTGCCGTGTGTGCGAAACAGACCACATTTCGAGTTTGATACGGATCCTGTCTTGTTCACTCGTAGCGGGATATGTTAATTCAACCTAGGAACCACTTTCCACGTCGGTTGATACAGTAAACAGGCATATGCCTTCTAAAGCCAACCATCCAACTGAAGCTACTAATTCCATGATTGTTCCCAATATCCACAATTCGACTTTGTAAAAATCATTGCATTCGAAAGGTAACAGAAGATGACAGGCTCCAACATTATGGAGGTTTCAGGACCACCCTGCAGTAGAACATAAGACAAGCAAACTTGGATCAAAGTTATCAAGTCAAGTGAGTGATACGCAGTGTGCGCTTGGAAGGGTGAATTATTAGCTGGAGTCACATGTAAGAAACTCTTTGTTAAGCATCAAAAACGGATCAACTCTTTGAAGACTTAGGGAGGGTTTCTGAATGTACGGTACACGATCCAAATGGCTATCAATCGATGTTTAACACACTCTATGTTGGTGAACTGGAGATTCTGGTTGAATGTTCTGTTGTTTCAAAGTTTAACATACTCAAAATTTTCACATGGTGGCTATTTAGTGTTGTTTCTTTTGGGAAATCGGTAAATTCTGATGAGATAAACCTATCCCCTTTTTGGCGAACAGAATCCCCACCGAGCACATACAGAGGAGAAGATAATGACAGTATAGGCTTTCAGGAGCGAATGTCCGAAATTTCGACTCCTGAAGCCAGTCTGCTGAGTAAGTCACAGGAATGGAACGTTGTATTTGATCATGGAAAATGTAACTCAGTTTTCAGTATCCTACGTAAACAGGAATAGCCAGTCCACTTTTAGTGTTTCAGCATTTCTCCAATTATTTGGTGAGGGTTGGCAAACAGACGAGTGCGATTTAAGCAGTTATCTGTTACGAAGTGAGTCGTATCATATCCGGTTATGTAAGGATTAAGGTGTCTCACATTGTTAACACCAACCATGAATACCTGTTTTTCAATACCATAGAGTACGCTGTGAGTTTTTCGACCCGCATAACCCTGAAAATGTACAAATATTACAATGACCCCATGGACTAACTGTGCATACGAGTGCTTCACACAAGTTAAGACATTTTTTGTTTTAACCGAAACCAGTTGTGTTGGATTCAGAAAAGTTGATAGTTTATCGGATAGTCTACCAAGTCGTTTGACCGCCGTATTTGCACGAATTCGATGCACCCAGGCTAACTATTGCAGTAAAGTAAACTATTATGTAACGTACTAGACAGACTACCCACTTGTCAGAACCCAACATAATCGAGTTTGGGTAAAAAACAGGTGCCTTAACTTGTAGGATTGGCGTAAACAGTTAGTTCAGGTGTTATTGTAAAAGTCGTATATTTTGGGTTTACACCAGTTAACCAAACACGACCGGCTTAAACCAGTCATAAACTCAGCTTTGACTATGTGATCTAATAGCCCAGGCAATGGTTTCTGCTATCATGATCTCATCTCTGTTCTACGACATGACAGTTTCACGTTAATTTGTGTTTCATGAAACAACATAGCAAAATGAACAAACTGTGTGATGCCAGTATAGGGAGACATACTTAGACAAACTAATTAGTCGTGACATAAACCCTAACTGTCAAACAAACGCTTAAAAATTCTATGGTTATCTTTATGCACAAACTTATCGGGATAGGTACAAGTGATAAACTAAATGTTATTCGCCTAATAAAGTGTGTGAATTCCTGCGTGAGTTTTGTGCCCACGAGTAGAGTTAGACATAGCGCTTGCTGATTGAGATGTGATAGCACATAGACCAAGAAAACGCAAGTGAGTTGATAACCTTTACCGATCTCATGATTAGTACTTCTAATCACCCTGGTCATGTCAATGAATTGCAGTACCGTGTCTAGGCAAGCCGGCCAACCTGGTTTTTCAAAGATCCAACCTACCACCTTGTCAGTTGGTAGTAGTTGTCATGCCACTTATTCATTTCGTGGCCTTCGGCGTCAAACTCGTTGGTTTCGCATGCAGCCTACCAGCATGTATTTTGAATTCTTCTCATTTTAATGTGCTAGAAGGTTCAATAAGACATCGGAAACTCACGACCAGTTTAGTGGCAAGTGACAGTCATTAGGAGTCGATACCTAGTGGAACCCAGCTGTAAATCCTACAGTGTGAATGACAACTGCTGAGTTTTAGGCATACTAGCTCATCCACGGTTTATTCTGTCGATTGTCTCCGACTCAGTTGTATGCGTATACCAGCACAGATGTTAATATCGTTTGCAAGATAAGTACACAAAACCAGTCCGCAACCCAGTTTGCCTGTTTATGCGGTTAATCGCCAAACTCAACGGAAACACAAGTGGCTTTCTGGCTGGGCATCAAATGCGGCAGAATCTACCTTAGAAAATCCTATTACAGAACTGTTTTACTCTTCAGTAACTCTGCTTCTGTGTTTGTCCGCTACACAACACACATGTAAACTGCATGTTTCTGTCAGCTGAGCAATGAAGCTAGGTGGGGAGTCCGAAAACCTCTTATCAAGCCTTGATCAGTTGGCCAGCTGAATATGTGGTATGGAATCTTTTGAATTCTGCATGAATATCCTTCCCGTCCAATGCATTCCGTTCAAAGTGCACTGTTGGGTCAGTAGTTTGCCGTTTGGATCCTGGCGACAGCTTTCCGTTTTCAGAGGATAAAATTGTGGGTTTGGCCAACTGGCCTCTTCTTCATTCTCATATACTAGTATTTTTAAGTCAGATCGTTTCCTTTGTGCTTCTCAAACGACAACCTGTTCGTAGTTCTCCTACCGACCCCTGGCTTGCTTTCTATTAATAAAAAGGAGCATTCAGGTCTCCTTTTTTCAAGTACTTTACAGTTGATTTATTTCAACCCTATCCGGTCACTATAAGTGACAGCTGTTGCGTAACTCACCTCACCTCTGCTTTTCTGCTGATCGGCTGTTTGATTCATACATGCATTCTCCCACACTGGTTGCATTATCCCCCAGTGATTTCGTTGTCACCTCTTCAAAAAGACATTGCATTTCCCGTAAGATCAATCGAACACAGTTGCACATGTGATGGCATTTCCCGCACGACCTTAACCAGTCTTATTATTCCGACCAGACTCCTTTCGGACTCCACTCATTCCCTTTTCTGATCTGTCTGCATACATTTCCACTTCTAACCCCCCCCCAAAACAAATTGGTGCGTGATTGATATGGAGCAACAATCCGCCTTGCACATGTAGTAATTAATCACGATTTACTCTTGGGGAAATTTTCCGGCAAGCTTTCTTAAAAGACTAACATTTCGTTTTTGACTCAGTATCTTCGCCGCCCTAGTTGTACATCCAAGCTGAAGATGTGTAAAACTTTGCTTGACTTAACTTCAATAAAAAAAGACGGCGGAAGTAACCTGCAAACGAGTTATCACGTCCAAAAAAGTTTAAAAGGTAATCGGCACTGACACTAACAGCCTGGCTCTAGAATTCTTGAAGTGAACCGATATATGTAGTAAAAATAGTCCTAGTGCTGTGCTGGTCTAATCCAGGCCACGGCAAGCTAAACTGGGTGAGATTGCGGCGTAAAAAAAACACGTGAGTGCCTTTGTGCCCACTGCTCAAAGGTAAACACGGCCACTCAAATTGGCAGACCAAACTTATGACGCCCTGCGCTGTTGAGCCCAACATACCAGCATGCTTCTGTTTGTTGATTGGCCTAATGAAACCAACCAATTAAGGTGCAGGTTAACTATCGATCCCACTGCTTATTGGATAAAGCGACATACGTGATTCGCACGCTAGTTGGTTGTCCGATGTGGTCACACGTACCCGTGTTGTGTCGCTCTCTCCCCCGATTTTAGGCTTCTAAAACAATTTTGGCGGGGCGTTTTCAAGAGGACAGGGTGAAAATTTTGGCGCATCACACACTTTTAGCTGAGAATCTGGATATAGCCAAGGTCATCCACGTATCCCGGTGAATCCGACATGTCCATCAAAGACAGGTAAGTTTGTTTCCACTATTCATTATCTATCATTCTGTTCCACGTTTGGGCAGTTGCGTCTTGCTGCGCTCTGTTCGACAAGTATTGTGTACACTTCAAACAGTACAGTATTGACTCAGTGGAATTCCGCGAAAAATGCATACTCCCCAGGACTTTATACAAGGCGCGGTCCCACTTTGTTGTTCCACTAAAGTCTACGTTATGTGCACTTTTTTGGCGGATGACTGGGGGGGGGGCTTCGTCGCGTGGGCCAGTGAATCTCACGACTCTGTTTGATTGGAATGCTATCTCAACGGGAGCGTTGTGCCACTGTAGTACGTGTGTGTTGCGTCATCCAAAGACTTCACGAACTTGGGCTTTGCATGAAATGTTTTTGCGTGCATATCACGTAGCTCTCTTTGTGGGATGACTTTTAGATATTTACATTAGCCTTTTTGTATGACTTCGCGCATCCGATGTTTATCTGCAGTTGGTCCACAATGGATTTTGGATTTTGTAGACACTCTTGCGATGCATTGAGATGACGGTATACCTGGCCTACGATAAGTGTCCGTTGCATGAGTGTACGGGATGTTACGTTCAAATTGTGATAATCCCTATCAATCTTGGTACCAGCCGACTAGCCATGGTTGTTGACAGCTGTTGATTGAATTGATTTGACTACCAGATTTTATGAATTAGATACTTTCTTTTCGAAGTTACCTTTCTCATGTTCCATGTAGCTCCTAAATTGTATAATTTTTTTGGTTCAACTGTTAGATTTTTTGGCTCACCACCATGCACTCGAGGTAGCACCGTTGATAGCAGTATCAACTTTTACGTTTTTTTTATCCCGGTCGTGCCGAATGCGACTGCCTAGGACCACCTAACACGAGCATGTTTTCATCTCATGTTGTACTTGAGGGCTTATTTGGTTGGGTGTTACATCGTTGTTGTTCACGCCGTATGGTTATATCAAACGGCTCATCTACTTTCGCATGCTTCGTTTGCCATCAAAACTTTTCTGTTGTTCAGTGATGCGCGACTCTTTTATCATCCGCACATGGTCCACCAGCACCCAGTTCCGTAAACGCAAACAGTTTCTAGTTAGTTTGTCGACTTTGAAATATTGTCCAACAGGACTTAGGTCAAGAAACAGTCTTGTTTCATATCACTTTTTCAACTGCTGGAGGTTGGTTCACACTGTTGTACTGTCGTCTTCATACCCATTTGCAGAACTACGACGGAATTAGTGAACTTATGTAGACGGCTTAACTCAGTGTGTTGCGTGCACAATGTCTTACAACACACGGGGTCGATCTTCTTGGTGAAGTTCATAGCTGTTGGTTACTTTTACCATACTCTGTGAATCCGGCGCGCGGCAAGGATCACGGCAGTCCTACTGCAACCGCGCCTCAATTAAGGAATGTTGGCCTTTAACATCTCAGTATTCAGTCTACGAAACCGGATTCAAGTGGAGCTTTGTCGACGCAGTTCTATAAGCGCCCGAATTTTGCTTGCTCCTCTCAACTTTTAACTGAGGTGCGACCCGTCATTATCAACAGCATCCGTTTGCGACCACCACAGATGTATCCTTGAATTTCCGCAAAATATTCTGTTTATTGGTCACTAGTAGGTTAATCCAGGCACGAATGCCATTAGCCCTATGGCTACCTGTGCGTGTGTTTGGAGGTAAAATCGTTCGGTTGCAGTTTCACTTAACCCAGCGTTTGTTCAGGCCCATATAGCCATGCGCCCTCAGGTGCGCTAATTTTTGTATTGTATTCGTTTCACAAACCGCAGTTTCCCTCTTGTTGGTTATCGAAACATTTGCTCAAATCACTACTTTCTCCTGTCTGGATGAGGCTGACTATGGTGCACACACTACATCGTTTGTGGTCTCAAGATCAATGGGACGTAAGAATTGTCGTATTACCAAATCAAGAGTCCACATACACAATCAACAGAAGAAAATCCTTCATCACCCTTTCTTGTCCTTTTGTTAATTTTTGTTCACTTGGGCTTGTTAATGGTAGGATAGTCAAAATGTGGCTCCTGAAACTATTTTTACGACTTTTGTGTGACAGCCTGCAGATGGCACGGTATGTTTTACGATTAAGATTTGTGTGCAGACTGAAGACGACTAGACGAGTTGTGCTCAAATTATTTGTCATTTTTTTTCCGCTTGGACACTGTACACATTTGGCCAGGGTTATCAGCCACTTTAAAAGTATTAGGATCGAGTTTCGTTTTGGTTGGAAGTCAAAGGCCGTATATATATCTTTGTCCGCACCGGGGAGCGAATGACAGCTCTTGAACTTCCGTTACGGTTTTTCCTTCATACTTTTTTCAGACCCATTTTAGTTCCTGACCACCGGTTTTGGCCACGTTCACAATGTTATGACCATTGTGTCATCATTGGCAGACTGAAAGCGGTATGTAGATTGACCATCTAGTCTCACCTCTGTCCGCTTTGCGACGTCGTGCGAGTGACCAAATGAAGTTCACCGAGTTCACTTCGTTAACAGATATTTATAGACTTTAAATACACAATGCCGGTATATCCTACCGCCCAGTAGATCTATCCATATATTAGTTCTGTACATTGATAGTGGCAGTTGATTAAGCGTTAGGGTAGCCTCAACATCTGATTATGCTTGTCAGTACTAGGTCTGAGCTTAAAATTCGTGGCTGTTTGTTTATTGGATGGACACCAGTTGGAAGGATATGTTGGAAAACGATGGCTACAAACGAAATCGCCGATAAATGATTAAAAACGGTGACCACTTTCTATTAGGCGACGATCGTCAGCTGAAAATTTGGAACAACCTAAATTACGTCTGAAAATTTTGCAGGTACGATCGGATCATGACTTCCTACTAGTAATCCGCATTTGTTTTTGGAAGGTGTTCAGGTTGTCCACGCATCTTGATGAAATACATGATAACCGTTGTGTAAAGTTTAACCGATAACCACGTGCTTTATCGAACCGGTTGAGCGTTGTTTTGAATCGCTCATAAATATCTTGAAGTTGGTTTATAGCGAAGTTAACACTACGTATGATTGCTGTCAGCTTGAGTATTCTGTTAAAATTTCTCGGTGGTGTTTTTGATTGTCATTAATCCAAGGATAAATCGTATGCGAGAGGATAGTAACAACTGGCGCAACCGTGTCTCTATTGAAATTCTTACGCCGGATGCCGATGCGATTCCAACTGTGGGTCAAATTCGACAATCTCTGGCTGCCAGTCAAGAAAGTTGGCGCAAGCGTGTTGAAAAGAGAGATGCTGCAAATTTCACAGTTGCCGGCCGCGTTGGACGATGTAAGTTCCAATGTGTTACGCGATGCGTTTATTCTGGGTGAAAAACATGTTCCCTTTCTCTCAGATTCCGACGTCTTGGGTGGGTCATCTCGTTGCGTTTGTGAAATGCATGGTTTGTTTTTTCTCACATGCACCTGGCGGCGGTCTTGTTTTCGGACCAGCTTGAATGGTGGTTAAAATACCGTAGATCAAAATGAGACTTAAATGGCGATAAAGCAGATGGGCAGAATTTCACAAACCAAACCAAGTCGAATGGAATTCGTTGTCGGGGTAACTGAATTGTGGCATACAAGTGTTTCCTTATATATACGATGCCTGTAAAACTGGTCGTTTTTGGCGCAACCGATACTCAACGCAAACGGATTAGTTCGGCAACAACATATTGGCTAGCATCCGACGCACTGTACGTTACAAAGTTCATGTTATTTATTATTCAAACCTGTATCAGTTTCTTATCAGAAGAGCTACCTCTTAGTTTATCCGACTCGGTGGATGATGTATTTCACTGTGTCTACCTGTCGTGGAAATCTCGATTTACTGATTATCCAAATCCCGACACAACAGAAGATCTGACGAACTACCAATCCATAGTTCAAATCGTTCAGCCCACTCCTCGATTTCACTCGCACCAGCATGAAGATTTAATTGCTCATTTGCAAGCAGTTCCATTCCACGACGCCAATTTGTTATACTCAGATTTAGGGACTTCGAATAGCCCTAGGAATCGTACTTGGATTGAAACCTCCCGCGCAAGTAATAAGGAGAAGACCTAGCACTGGTAGCAGTCGGTCGACCTTTTCTTTGAGGATCTGAATTTTAACACTTCCGTGCTAGGTAGCCTGGCCATCTGAAAGCTGACCAACAAATCAACAGCTGTAAGGTCGAGTCCCACTTAACTCAATCCCTACTGTCAGGGTTTGAATTTGTTTAGAACGACGCACATGTGCATTCATGCTGGACCTTGAGCCTAAGCAACTGAAACCGTTGCTCACTGTAATCGTGACGACGCTGTTATGACGGATTTTGTTTCCAACCATGGACGTTGGTGATTATAGGGATCCCAACCGGACAGGCATAACCTATTGATTTAGCTAACGGAATAGTCCTAATCCCTGAATATCCTGACCATGTCATCGTCTGATCACTTCACGACCGTTCTAAACTGTTATCCGCCATACAGAACAATATCAGCTGTTATGCCTGATATGCTAACATTCACAATATATAGCCTACCGATGGAGTGCCGGTTAATTTTATGGAATAATCCACGGATGGCGTATCCAGAGTTGTTCGGCGTACACACCGGAGAACGACCACGTAATTCTTAGGATCATCTCACTCGATTCTGATTACACGACTTCAACAAACAGACCATGTTTCTGAACCACACAGTGAAACAGACAATACATTATGAGTAGTCTTCGTTGACGGTCATTACTTGTTCTCGCGTTTAATGGATAAGTCATGTCATGACAAATAAACAAGGTGACAGATTCGACATTTTAGGAGAGACCCGGTTGCGAAATTTTGGACCTCATTTGGACTCGAACCATCGCCAACAGCAGCATGTCCTTACACCACAAGCGCCCTATCACGAAGGCTGCGAGGTCACAGGGGGTGCTCAGAAATTCCACATTTGGATTCAGTTGCCCACCGTCCTCGTACAGAGTCCACAAACTGGTCCACAGAATGAAAACCGAATCTATATAATTTACTTTGGAGAACCTGCAGTTTTGCTGATTGTCGGTGGTGTGGGCTTTGCAGAATGTGGCGTTCTGTGGGGTAAATCGTTGTGTGCGTGTATAGTGGCCTGACCATGCCAGTGTGATCGGAAACTAAGATTAGCTCAGAAGATTAATCGTTCACACCCTGTGTGCGCGCCTCTTATGTGGTCTATGAAGATCTCGAGGGATTTGACTCTCATTCGTACGGGACTTGTGGAAGACTGCTCACAGTTGCGTAATATGTCTATTTTCTCGCTAGCTGTCGCGCTACTAAGTAACGTTGTCGAATGTCACCAAAGGATTAGACCATCGTATAGCTGAAGATCAGCTCAGTCAGAACAGGTTGAATTTTGATGTTCTTTTCGATCATATAGGGACAGACTTGTCTGTTGTGTGTGTGGCCAAGGAAGTGCTTCATCTGCTTCGTTTGTCAAGCCTCAACAAACCTTGCGTTGTTTGCTGGACGTTGAGATGTTTTTGACCTTACTTGGATGGTTGCTCTTATCCGAGTGTCTTGCTTCTTTTTCTGTGTGGCAAGTAAGTTTAGTCCTGACTAAATTGTTTCCCTGAGTAGGTGAAATTTGACCTTCAGTTCATGCCGTGCCTATAATGTACAATAGTTTTATGAACTTTTCGCTTTCTCCCTCTCTTTCACCCAAACACATCGAGCATTTACTGATTTAACTGAGATCGCATTGACTGTCAAATATACAGTCCTCAGTTCGAGATCAGTTTGACTCGCAAGCCTCCACTGAGTCTGAGGGTTTAGAAAGCCGGTTTGCACATGTCTTGCCTACATGTTGCTCAAGAGTCATCCGGCAGTAATAACGATCTGATGTACTGTATGTCCCAAGTATGCTTCTTTCAGAAAACTGGTTAGGCTCTCCTATGAGACGACGGAACAAGTACACCGGCCGTTCCACATTATTCCCATATTTCTTATCTTAGTTAACCACCTATAACACCTGACGGACTTGTCTACAACGTGGTTCACTTTCTCCAGGTTGTATAACCTGTTAGTATTCAGTTCACACGTGACCCCAACTATCACGTGATTACAAGTACTGTTCTGGTGCACACAGAAAACTGTTGACCTTAATGGAGGACGTGATTGATTCGAATCATAAATTTTTCTGCTGTTGTGGCTTCTACTAAGTAACTTGGCTGTGACGGTCCGCACACAGTAATAGTGCGGGTAGAACGGCAAAATACTCTGTGAGCTCTTCGTATTTTTCTTGCGTTCCCTAGGTCTAGATAGACTGGATGATCTTTTCTAGTTCGGCTAGTCCGGCTTAGGATAGCATTCCAATTAAGGTTTAACGGGAGGTCCACGTTGTCTGGCTTCCTTTGAGTTAAATCAATTGAAATTATGCATGGTTAGGATTGCACTTCTGCATGCTACCGACAGACGAACTGCGGTGTCAGCAATCCGGTTATTATTATTATGATTAGTTTACACGGCTATATTCCTTCATCAAATTTTAAACGAAGTGCGTCATAGATATCAATCTATGTAAACCAAGACGTAGTCCGCTCACATGCAAACGTGGTACTGCCTAAGATTCGTTGAACTATCGAATTTCATATTATTGCTCTGGCATTCAGGCGTGTAAGCTAACAGTTCTCAATGAGATTTCCTCTGCTCTTATCTGTTTTGATGAGAGCAATTTGAATCAACTTTTGAGGTCACAACTGAACCAGCATCGATGACTGATTGAAGGAGAACTTTATTTCGCTGACTGGAATATCGTTTCACTCATTGCATTCTGAATAGTCGAGCGTTGGTTCCACAACTGTCTCTGATCTGCCTGCCCCTCCACATTTTCCCAACAAATGCTTAGTTATGTAGTCTGGCCTCAGGTAGCTCGATCATGCAGTCGTCGTCGCTATTTCCGCGCCTAATTACTCATGAACAGAACATGCGAACCTGTCGGTAGCTGCACTTCCGCGCGCGTGCACCCACAGACACATGCGCAGCTCTTAAAGGCTGCGCGAACTACCCATTTCGCTCTTGCTTGCTTTGTCCGAGAGCGTTAGTCACATCCGGTTGGCTCTGCCCTCCCCCTTGGCATGATTCTTCACGGGCCGCTTAGCACGGCTGCCAAAGGTGTGTATTATCGGTTGATCTGCTCACGTCAACTGACTCGGGATGACATCGGTAGGTTCGGAATGAAGAGACCAGCAGACGGTTTTTTTTCTCTATAACCTCACAAGCACCACGAAACAAACCTCGGGAGTGCACTGATTTGGTTGCACTACGAATATCAACTCATCGTTTCCACTCTTAACACCTTACCAAGATTCCAGCCTATTGGTGGAATATAAATGATTTTTAATTCCTGGCGAAAGGAATCGAAAGTGATCACTGGTAAGTCAGAACCTGCAGATAGTATTTGTCTCCTGAGCTGAGGGCTACGTGACTCATTTTATCTTTGAGTGGAGATGTTAAGGGAGGTGGCAGCCAACAGAGTTCCTCAACACGAATAATGCTGTTTTACTGAAGTGTCCGCAGTGTAAAAACAGCGGCTCATAGAAGGTCACAAGGAAGATGTGCCGCAGGTGCCGCTTTACTCTTAATCCTAACAAGGTTATTTGTTTGCGACCTGCGTGCGTGGCTTCGGGATGGTTATGAAGTAAGTCCAGCAAATGCGATTGTGAACGACGCGCAATCAATGTCCACCTATATAAACCAAAATCTTCCACTACTTACCATCAATAAACATGTCGGTGCACAAGCTTAGCGAGTTCTGTAACTTAAACTTGAAGCATTCTAATCGTGGAGTCGTCGATTGGAGTTAACAGTGTGAGTATCACTGGAACGAATATGGTTGAACGGTTTCATGTGATGATTCGTCCATGCCTAATGTGAGGCCAATGGCACAATGTTCAACACGGTTACCTCAAAAGCCTGGCCGTAACTCAGCTGCTGACCATGGCAAATGTATGACGCGCCCTCACAAGAGCATAATTCGGGTCTAGTATTTCGTTTCGAAAGCGACCAGCTGAACATGAATTCGAAAGTTGCATTAAATTGTGAGGGGTGTTCAATGTATATTAGCCGAAATTCCGTACTGTTTATCATCAGTACATATTTATTTAGGAACGGAGCAAGCGAACTTGTGCAAGGCAGTTGCTCATGGATGCCCTGTAGCCAATCATCACGCAATAATCGGTACTAGTGATTCGGATCCCTACAGCCATTGAGTTGAATAACGGTTGAGCCAGCGAATGTATAGTGAGTGTATGAGGACTGTTCAACTGGTCTAAGTTTTGTAGATCAAACCGAGTGCAATCGAAGTACACCACTGCTTTAAGCCCATCGGTAAGAAACAGGCGAGTGGAGCCAACCAGTGAATGGACTGTCTATATCTAGATGGTGGTCACTGTTATCAGTGTGATCATGATCGTTTCACCATTTATCATCAATGTTAACTCCTAATAATATGAATGACTGGTATGTGATAGTGTGAAACGTGTTAGTCACTTGCTGCCGAGTTATCACCTTGTGCATCAGATTCACACCACCCTTGTGGCTCCTTTTGTCGCTGAGTTTATGTTTACGTGTGTTACACCTGGCATTTTTACCATTGTTCTGGATGTGCAGTCTGTGCTGAAAGTGTGTAGTTTCATCATGTTCCGTTATTTCTAATCCATTAGACCATCAGAAACCTCAACGAAGTCTGACTATCCATACCTCGTACCGTGAGTCTCGGCTCCCACAACCTGTCCGTCTGTTTCGTAGGACTGTTGGTTCATTTTATTCATTGTGGTTCGAATTGCTGTGCTTGTGCTCTCACTTATCGGTGAGCCCCTACCACCTCCTAATCACAACTGTGCGGGCTGATCATACATTGTTTGGTGTCCCCTGTTATCGGTTCACATCTGCATCCCGTTCATTTTATATGGTGCAACGATAATTTCCCGTACCGCAGTATCAAAGCCATCCACTTTGCTTGTCGGGTTCCACTTTTTAATTTCACTCACTTATTCTTTTATGAGTGTCAAACTATCATCCTCATTTGTGTGCACACCCCTAAACCATTGTACTGAAGTGCATAGATTGCATGCCTATTTGTACAATTTTTTTTTGGGGACATTTCTGTCTCAGCTTAGTAGTCCGAATGAGTAGCTCTGTTTGAAGTCATGAAATTGAGTCGATCTCTCCCTTCTCTTTTAGCACCTTCAAATGTCTCTCCAGAATGTAACCAGTGTCCCCTCAATCTGGAAGATGCCATCAATTTTCCACATCGACCCGCAGCTGTACCTATTGTTCGTATGACCAGTAAAGAAAATCAACCAAGTGAGTTCTCAGCTACGCCCATTTTTGTGCCTTATTTTCAATATGTCTTGATTTCGCATAAGAAGAGAACGCGTAGCAAACAAGCTTGTTTTCGGTGCTTCATCAGCAGGTTAGTTACAACACATTTACACTAGTTCAGTTGGAGTGCTAGATACCATATCATTAAAGTAAGAGGTATCAGTCGTTATTGTCTGCCTCGTTCGATTCACTGAACCTAGTTACACAGTATTGGTCAGGTGAATTTTACACCCTGTGCAAACGAAGCGTCATATCTATGTAATTATACTATCCTGGGGCAGATTTTCAACGTTTCTATTAATCGTTTTTGAACGCATAGTGGTGAATGTAAGCGAACCGCAGTGATGTAGAATATCCCAGAAGGGGAGAGCGTCCCTGAAAGGTTAGAAAGTAGCAAAAGACGCTTAATCGGGGGAATCTGAAATGATATGTATGCAGATATACCACCAACTACGGCAAATTGCCATCTTGGATAGTGTTTCCAGCAAGTGATTTGAGTGGTCACGAAGACCACAACCAGATAGGCGACACCTACCACTTTTACTGAACGGAACAGCCAAGGTCTTCATATCTCGTGACGGCGTTGTTGCTTGACCACCACGCGGTTTCACCCAACTGTTGGTTGTCTCAGTATATAATGCACGGTATGATAAATGTTCAGCTATCCCAATCATCACAGGCTATGCAACGTGAGTAGTTGATCGGCTGGTCACGCATTTCCAGGGTTCCGGAATACGCGCTGGCGAACGGCCGTATTGTACACGAGATCATTCCACTTGATGCGGGCCAATTGGTGGAGACGACAGCAGTCAAGCAAAGCAAGTCTGTTGATATCTTGCAAGCAGGTCACATTTCCGAACCTTAAAGCAAAACAGAGCACACATGAAACTTATACGCTCTCCCTTTCAGCTACACATCAAGTCCCGCCGTCTGTGTAGTCCGGTTGGAACTAATCGAACTGTTCTTCTGGATGTTCGACCTACCTTGCAAGTTGACGCTATTGGCTTGTGATAAGTGATCCACTTATTCTCTCATCTACACCAAATCGATAACCAAATATCCGGGAAAATGTCTTTTATTCTCAGCTAAAAAGACACTCTCTTCTTGTCGACTGTCTGACCAAATGATGTTTACGGTCTTTACGCAGACTTTTGGTCATCTGGTGTTCAAGTTCTCGATGATCATCATACTGAAAGCCTAGTGGATTCAAGCGATTTTTGCTCATTAGGTATATCGACGTGTCTGAAATCCAGTTCTGTCGCGACTACACAGCTGCTACGGAACATATCTTTTCTCAGGAATTCTTCGTATCTGCTGCAATTTGTTCTCAGCGTTCCTTAGGTTCTTTCACTGGATTCGAACTGGGCAGTGTGTTCATCAATTCATCCTGTTAAGCGCTCTTTACACCTTACTCACTCGAATGCCAGTAAGTATCGTGCATTTACAAGCGTGTGACCTCTGAGCAAATGACAAAACAAAACGGGCACACAACAGCTTGATCCGAGTCCTGGCGTTTGCTCTACATTGCTTAACAGTCTTCCACAGAGTGATTCTACCTGTAGCTGACTACTGTATGGTCGAGGTGTGTCCATGGCTGAGAACCACAGGGAGGTGTACATGTAACAGTGCCTCTTCCTGTGTTGAAATGCGGCGCTCGAAATACAGACTGTGGATTGCGCACAGCTGCAGCAGTCTTTCGTCATTGTCAATGCGTTGTTCCCGGACACCAAACATATCTCCCAGCCGCTTCTCCTCCGGAGAAAGACGACCAACCTGAGCATTCAAATCGCCCACTAGTATGATGATGCCTGAATGTTTGGTCTGCCTCAGAAAGTCGACGTGGCCGTCGTAGAACGCATGAACACCTGTCCATTGGAGCGTACACTGATATAATGAATCAACAGCGCTTTTCTGATTTGTGTCGACAGACTTTAATCGATGTATTGAGTCTGACAGTGCGCAAGTGACTGTTCATTGAGATCCAGTCGAGCAAACCTTGTTCTGCTCTGGAACGCAGTGCGATTCCCACTTCGTCTTGACCATGAGACTCAGTTTCGTCATCACCAGAAAACCTGACAGTGAAGCGCTCGAATGGACAGTTATCTAGAGGTGAGCTCAAGTGGATAACGGTGCTCGGATCGTACACTCGCGTCTCCGACACGCAGCACACATCAAGCTCCAGACTTGAGAGGACACTTGCCAGAGCAGCTTGCTGAGTGACTTGTCGGAGAATGCGTGCATCGAAAGCTCCAATGTTTATCAGTTGTCTTGGCTTTAGAAAACAGTAATTACTTGAGAATACAAGATGTTCGGAAAAATTGGAGCCAATTTTGCAACCGTCGGTCGTTTACGCGTGTTTTGGTCTATGAACTGCGCTACTCTCAACGTTACTAGCAGAAGCCTCCGATGTTCACTGCTTAACCTCTGCTTTTTTCACTTCAGCTGTTCAGCTCGCTCTGTCCGGTAAAGAAGCTTGGCCAGCGGATGGTTTATTGAGCAAACTTCCGTACAGGTCGTCAAAAACTAAACCACAAACGCGTGCACTCATTTGCACGACATACATGGACTCACATACATTGGGTGACAGTACGTTGTCATTCGCCTTGGTGAAAGTTCTCACACAGCATGTACACACTGTTCCGATAGTCTCTTCTTGTCCATCGTGTTCGGGGCTTGTCCCTTTGCTCCTGAATGTCGCCTGTGGATAATACACTACTTGTGAGTAGTACACTACTCACAACGAAACTGCCTGTTATACAACAAGCTGACCTCCCTCCACTGTGTGGCCCACAGACTTAATATTTTGTGGCAAGATTAGATTGAAAATTAGGTCGAAAACCAACCAAAATCCATCTGGCCATCGTAACATTTCTTTTCACAACAAAATCTACCACTGTCGCGTTTCCTTTGATTTTCATGTTGTCTGGCCTGAACACCTATTACGTCTCATCGTTTTACATCCACTTCCATATTCGACTAGCGCCGAAGCTTTTCCGCGCGGAACAAAAAACCACAGAAGCTACGACTGCAAGATCAGTTTCCCCTACTGAAACCGTCAAACAGGTATGGAGTTGAGATTTCTATCGTTTTACGTTTTAGATAGCAATCAGTCATCTTATGTTGTGTTCTCTGTCTGAACCACCTAATTTGTTGACGTCTCGATTACTTTCCGGTAATGATGCCCCTTCCTTCGTTCTCTGTTCACCCCCATATTTCTTCTGTTGTTCATGCACTCACTCTCACACACACACAATTTACAGACAGTCGTTGTGCCTGCCTTGCAAGAAGATGCTCTGGTAGATTTTTTCAAATCGGCGCCTCTGTTGGAAACAAACCAGCTGGACAACTTACAATTTCCCGTCAACAAAACACTGACAGTAGACCGTACACCCGCCAATTATCAGCGGTGAGTCGCATTGTACAGACGCTTGCTAGTCGGACTTGGTAATTAACGTCGACCTCTCATTAGTCGTATGAAATCTCTGCCTCCACCCGCATTTTATTGTCCATTTTGTATTTCAGCATTGTTGAAGCCCGGCGCGCAGCTCGCCCCGAACGTCGCAAGCCATCTCGCACTCCAAACCCCCTCAAATCACTCGCTGAACGCACCGACTTACGGACTGAGTATGAGGAGGTGCGATGCTCCAGTGCGACACTGCAATCGCAAACGTCGACGCCTTATCAGCATCTTCTGCATCCAGTCGACCCGGCTTCACGAATCTCAAACGGTCAGTTTGCCCTCACTTTGTGCCATTCCTGTATGTCTTAACATCATAAATTTCCGTGTCTCACGCACCCAGCCATACACTGTTTTCCTTTGTGCGAAAAAATGGTATCCCCATTTTGTCACTTGAGAGCCATTCTTCTCTGATAGAGCAATACACCATTCTCAGAACAATCACATTTTCTTACGGTGCTTAGTTCGAAACGGGTGTCCATTTGGAACCGATTGGGATCAGCTGGTCGACCTAAACTTCCACTGCAATTACTGTTGGACCGCTACTTTTCACTCGCCAATAGTCTTGTGGCGAGATGTTCATCGTCTCACTGTTGCGTATTCTATTTTTCGGGTTTGTGTACTCGTGTATCTTGAGTTCCCATGTGGGAAGTCATTTTGACAGCCATTGGGTTTGAATAGTTCATCAGCTCCGTTGCATTCTATTCAACCTGGCGGTTTTACTTTCACAAGTGATAAAAGACAACTTAGGTCGACTATCGTGCATATAAGTTGCATTCTCCCCTTCATTTTGCCACATTAGATTCTTTGTTTTGTTTCTGAGCCGTATGTGGGCAGTTGACTTGTCGTTGATCCTACTCATCAAACTGTCAATGTTCACAGTCATTTTCATCTATCGGGACGAAAGTGATTAGGTGATTACCATCGGACCATTAAAACCAGTGTTGTACATCTGAAAGAATATAATCTGTGACCTGACATCAACTTAATAGTGTGCATGGATTTTCTATACCCGAGTGAGACAATCTCCACACATGACTATTTGGTGAGCATTTTATCACCTCCTTTGGTGCGTTGTGCGCTTGGTAAAGTACGACGAAACCGGTTCGAGCGAAGTTTATTGTACACCTTTTCGTGATGATCAACTCGATTCTACGATCATATTTCCTTGCAGCATAATCCTCAGTGGAGTGACGCCACTGATAACTGATGGCAAATTGATAAATGTGCGTTTGTGAATGAGTTACATAAGGTGGCTTCCAGATGATGCACTGCCGTCTTTTGTGCTAAAATGCGTTACTTGATATCTAGAGCCTGTTTGATGCGCATACTCATAACAGTCGACCGCCATTGTCAGCGCGCCACTCTCGAACATCGTACGTATCACCCAACCACTTTTTTTCTCAGATTTGCGTTCATATCACAAGCGAATTAGTGGTATCCGAATTTTTACTCTGTCCCAAAAGATCAAACAAGGCATCGTAGAAGACTGCATCCGAACTATCATTTATTGGGGCGTGTGCAGATATAACAAGTAAACAACGTTTTTTGGTCTGAGTCATCCGACTTTGACTGTAGCGGTAAGTATAACTACACAGTCGATCATTCACTGGGATCCACTTGAGCAGCCTCTGCTGTGCTTTAGAGCCTAGTGCAGTCTGTACTCCACCTTGACCGCGAGATTTGATGTCTTCTTTACCAGAGACCCTGGGAAGGAGCTTTAACACTATTCGGGGGGCGAATTCAAGGAATTCAAGGCGCATTTCACAGACACTACACACATCCAGCCCCAGACTTGAGAAGATGCTTGCTAGTACAGCTTGCTGACCTAACTGTCGGGAAGTACGGACAGTAAAGACAATACTATTTACCAGTTGTTTTGTTTCGAAAGATGAAAATCAGCAGCAAAGGACCAAGAAAGTGAGAATGTGTGTACTGGTCTATCAAGACAACGATAATTTCTAATAGTTCCCAGTCGCATATGTTGCACTAAGGTGTCAATGTCGACAGGCAGTTGATGTATTAGTGGCAATGATAAAATGGCTGATTACTCTGAGACGCGAAACTCTGGAGGTGTAATCAGATTTTGTAGTTACTTTTTTTCACACAAGAAAATGCAACTCTGGCTACCTAACCTTTAATCAACTATCGAGCTCCAGATCTCGTTATGAATATCTACAGATTTGTAGACCGTGTTCTTTTTCACGAAATATATAAACCAACAATAAATCAGAACATTTTTTGAATTTTTAACTCCAAGTTAGTACAAACAAATCATACGTTGTGTTTACAGCGTATATACTGAAACCTATTTGAAGAGACGCATTTCACTAGTGAGACTCTTAAGAGCTCTGCTTTCCAGAATTTTTCAAAATACTTCTTGAGAAATGTTATCATCTTGGACATTGAAGTTTTGATCAAATTGTTGTTAGAATTTCCATGTCAAAACTTGGTACTTGTGCAGTGCGCAATTTTATGCATGAAAACCAATCATTAACCATTATCAATCTATTGGTAAAATTCAGTGAAGACTGATTGGAGACAGTATTCAACCTCCTTCATTAAACTCCTTACTTCGTGTATTTTCAACGCTCTCGATAACAGTTACAGTCCTTTGAAAGTTGTCTGCACCAATTCAGCTATATCACTTTCTTCATGGCTTCTGTGGATAGTGTAATATACTGTATTACTAAATCTGCATATTTCAGGCTATTCTGACACGAACTTATCGGGTCGTTATCCAAATGGTGTGACTTTTTGAAACCCGAGTCTGATTCACATTTCCTCTGTCTGTTCTCAGAATCCCAAATAACTACTTTACTATTCGGTTATGCATCCCTCAATTAACACATTCTCTCGGCAGTGGTATTTTTTTCACTCATATTCACACGGGCGAGATGAAAATGTTCCAATGGATGTACTCCGTAAATGCGATTGTTTGAAAATTAACGTTTATTTTTCGGTAGTTTTACTTATTAAATCATTATTATGCTCGATTGCCGTCCGTTTTTATTCCTTCAGGATTCGGGCTTATTCATGTTTTGGTTCAACTCGTCAACCAGTGTTGAAGCCTAAGTCTGTTAGTGTTCTGTGGATAGTTGCACTGAAAATGCTTTCTAAAAGATTTTGCGATTTTCGTTTTCAATTTCAAAATGTCATGGTGTACCTTGCGCATTACAGACATTGTCAATCAGGTTGTCGTTTTACCAATCTAGTCCAGTTGAACACTGGACCAATTGTAGCGAAAAGGCGTCCAATCTTTACTGTCCAACCCACTGGCTACCACGCCACGCGCGCACTCGCTTTTATGAACCGGAATTCCGGCCCACAGCAACCCCGGTTTCCGCTCCCACGTCGTGTGCACTTCTGTCAGGTTTGTGTATGTGACCTTCTGTCAGGGCGTTTTCGCCTGCCAGTCCTCGTCTTTTGGTCCGATCTCGTTAGGCGGTGAGACCGTGAAGATGAGCCCGGGTGATGTCTCCCGTGTTGTCCGCACTTTGTCGGATGTGAGCTTGACCGTATTTCACGGCCGTTGGAACACCCGCGTCTCGTCCGTTGGTCCGATCCCGTCGATGGCTCATCTGGTCGCCTGTGTTGTCCGCGCTCTGATCGCTGTGGGAATTTAGACATAACTTGCTACCACGTTGAGGTATTTCGCCGAGAGTTTGAATACTCGCACCACACAATGGCCAACAGTTTATGTTAAGCAGGCAAACAAACACCGTTGGTCTCGGTGACTGAGTTCCCTATAGTAAACTAGTTCACAACTTCCGGAAAAAGTCAAGCTATTATGTGAAATTCGTTTATTTAGACAGAAGCATCTCAAGGAGTACGAGTGCTGGATTATTGGGAAAAATTCGCGAATAACCACCCAATTGTTAATACTTTCATCTAATTTCCTGTTACAAAAAGCATACCCTAAATGGATTTGAGAGGAGACGGAAATTTTCGCGCTAGCTTCAGTCCAGTTTATAGTCCAAGTGTAGTATCTGTTTACGTTTGATCAACAGTCAGCCAACAGTTTGTTATCGCTATCCACGAGTCCCTCGGGTTCACGCTTTTTACGAAACAAAAATTTAAGTGAATATCTCAATACAAATTTGTAACATAACGAAACACTTATTAACACGTTCGTACTAGAATTTGGAATAAAGTAATCAACGAATCAGATTACGCCGACTTGGTGCATTTGTTCACGTGATACTTGCAAAACTCAGCCTGTGACTCAAGCGTGCCTGTGCACCCGTTTGAACCCGCTTGTAAGTAGTTAGTAATGCGGGAAAAAAGAGACACAATAGGGGAGTATCTGGAAATTCAGAACTGTTGTGCACTCACTTCTGAATCACCACGATCCAGAACGCTTATGGCGGTATTTTAACACTTACTGTGTCGGTAAAGGAAAGCCACACTCACGGAAAATTTTTGCGCTCCCAAAACATGGAAGGGTCGGTACCTGGTGATATTGATCCCTACCTGCATCGATGGATGCTTGTTTCGCATTATGAAGAGAGTGAAGATTAGGTTTGCCTCTTCAAATGCTTGTTACCTAATTGGACAAGGCTTCATGACCGTTGGTGCGGAATTTGTCTCAATATGGAGGTCATACACTTTTGATTGCGCGTTTTGTAGGTTGCGGACGCACAGTCGGCACCACGGCAATTCCTACAGCCGAACAACACTTACCTCACACTTGGTCTTGCATGTTACACGGCACATAACGTTGTGTTGTGGTAAGGGTGGAAATTATATCTTTCTTTGTTCCTTTACAATACACACATATATAGCTTCGTTTGTATTTCTGTTCATTCATTTTAGAAGCTGCCATGCGCAGATCTATGCTAGCCAATTCCGTGCTTGTGGGTTTGAGTAGTAGGGAGAATTTCTCGGACGCCAAGAGCAACCTTCGTCAAGTCACAGAGAACCAGCCATTGCCGTTGTCCGTATCTCAACGACAACTGCTGCCGTACAAACCGACCATGTTACTTCAAGTGAAAGGTAAGCATCACTGTTTCTGTTATTCCCTTCTGGTTTATTTTCACGACGGGATACCGGTCTCCCACATACCCGCTAAACAGATTAACGCACTACAGGCCACAGCGTACGGTTTTAACGTCACTGATGTCAAGAAATCGACAGTGCATCTATGGGGCAACATTGCCCATTTCATCTGTCTTGAAGCGAGACACGGGCGTGCAGAACATTCTGGCTGTGATGTTACTGTGCTGTTACTCATGGTCAGCTGACCTCTCCCATCCCTCTTCCCTTACTCGACCACTTCTCCGGTCCCAGTGGTTATCTGATCAGTCACTACAAACGATGTTTGATCTCAACACTCACTGCTCAGTGAACCATCACACTCACGCCTGGCACACAATAACCAGAGCACACGGGTTATCCAATTATATCGCACCCGTTAAACGACCATAGGTCACCACGCTTCATTCAGGTCGGTCTAGGCATCTTTTCGGTCTCGTGTTATGTGTTCGCATTCGCGGTCATCCACTGGAAGTAGAACAACTAAGTCCAGTGAATGATGTGTGTTAGTGCATACGACATTCCTGTCGTCTTGGGACAAGTCCTGGCATACGAACAACTTGAAAGATCGTTATGTACGGTGTGTAAATCTCAAAATATGCTCCACCAATCCGCAGTCAAACATTTTTAAGGAGCACAAATGGTCGATCGCCGTGATTGCTCTCAACGTTCACTCAGACTTATATGGTCAGCCCATCGCACGTCGTCCATGTTCAGCGAGGTCAACGCAAGTCTGTTTCGTTGCTCTTTTAACCCTGTGTACTTGCAAGGCTCGATCAAATTAACTTTTGGCCAGCTGTCGAAATTTGGCGTGCAGCACAAAGTTGTAATAACTATTGACGTTGTATTAAATATTGGCAAAAAACTACGTTTCTGCATTGCATGTCCCCAGAGGAGTGTTAGTTTCAGGTGTTCTCGTGAATATGACTGAAAGCAGATGTTGGTAAACAAAACAGATGCCTTCTGAGTACGTATGACCTATTTGGTTCCGGTCATGCTCTTGGTGAACGCAGTGAGCTGTCGGCACTTTTAGACATATCACGACGACGCTGAAACAGCGTAGCAATTTAATCCAGACATTCCGCGAATGTGCCGTTGCTGGTAGAAGGTCACAGGGGAGCCAGAATACATTGTGCTTTGAAGTGGCGTATAAGGCATGGTACGATGTGGAGTCGAACAATGTGGGAAAACGAATCGAGATGGGTGTCTGTGCTCGACTGGCCGGCAGTACAATTCACACACACTCGTCACAGAATGCGGCGATGGCTCGTTAATCTGGTCTTGTATTGGATGAATCGTTTTATGTGTTCTTGATAGACTGACCACTCCAGTTTCACACAATTTCAATGGCAGTTTCGGTGACCGATCACTTGCATCCTTTATCTCCGTCTTCTGTCTGACCTTTGACTCAGGAATGACTCTATGTCCCTGTGTGTTGGTCGTGCCCGTGCTGAATACCTGCATTCGGAAGCGGAATATTCCCCCAGTTCGTCATTCATGATTAATTCTGAGCCGTACTTGAACAGAAACACAGAAAATTGGTTGCTGGTTGCCTTAAGTTGTTTTTTTTCCATAGACACTACTGCCTTCCTAACCCTTAACACGTTCGTATGATTCGTGTTTGATCTTTGTCAGCTTGACTGGCCTACCTTATTCAGTGTTTGCAAACACACTATTGATTCCATTGACCATCGCGATTGCCTAAAGCCGACCAGCTATGTTGCACTTCGAAAAATGTTCACCCTAAGGATTAACTTTTACGTTCGCGTGTGCAAGTGTGTTTGTGTGCACTAAACCGGTTTGTGTTCCGTTCGGTGCGGTGTCACATGTTTCAGCCGCCCACCCGATCCGTTCGTTCAGTTCATAAAACCGCCAACTACCCTGATGTCTGTTTGACCGGTCGCGAAACCTCAGAGCTTGTTCGCTACCACTCTGGATCATTGTCACTATCAAACCGATTTAATCAATTTTCATATTAGCTTGTTGTCTTCTGCCAGAAAGTTGATCACCAGCTGACTATTCCGAAAGTGCTTATGGACTTCCTTAAAGCTAAGTTAATGCAAAATTGTGCCCTATACGAATATTTCATTTATACAAGGTACACGCGGTTTATATATGAAAATTAACATAATTTTCATAAGTCATGAGTTCATCACTTCTGTGGCATCTAGAATCCAGAGAAAGCCAAATACGACAAGAACAGACAATTTGCAAATCGTATAGTTGATGTATCCTACAGATGCTAACCTTACGACACGCTGTAGCATCGGCACCTCTCTTTTTAACTAATGGTATTGATGCTTATTGACCGAAAGGTTGCTTTTCATTCTGTCGTTCACCATGCTGTCCGGGGATACGTCCATCGTGGAGAATTTCTGATGAAGTAGTTCGGTTCGTTGTAGACTGTATGCACATTGTGTACAGAGTGCCCACTTCTGAGCAGAAGCTTTCCCCACTTCAGGTGGCCTCCGTTTGCGGTATCCCACCTTTCACTTCCTCATCACTTGCATTGTAGACGTTGTTCAACAGACAGTCTCGAGTTTCTACGAATCTCAGAATGGAACTCTGCGGGGAAGCAAGCTGAATGATATTGAATGTGCGACCAACACTGTCTTACTCATTTTTTTCAGACAACATGCTAACCACGTTGAATCTTGTAGGTATTAGGGCTGGCCCGTATAGAGTACAGTTTACACTGTTGTTCAAAGGGGCTGATTGGAAAGTCTATGGGGTTGAGACAGCTGCGATCGATTGTGGGTGAAGTTCAGTTATTCAAAAAACTAAAATCCCTACTACTCATCAGTAAACAAAATATCGCCCAACATATTGCTTCCTGTGATTTCAACTCAGAGAGAGAAGTCTTGGTCATGTGGCCATTGATTAAAGCTAACAGGACACTTGCTGTGTCCTTTCTCGAGGCGATCGGTCAGTCTGAGTATTACTCACGCGTGAGTATGGCTGAAGGTTTACATATGATGATTCAGTCGTGCCTTATGTGAGGTCGATGGTGCAGTGGTGAACACGGTTGCCTCATGAAATCATGGTCCTAGTTCTGGTCCTGGCCATGGTAAGGATGTGCACTACTGACGAGCTCTATCAACCGCGAAGCTCGGGTCCAGTGTCTATTTTCGAAAAAAGAAGAGTGGGCTGACTGGGAAGTCTGTGGGAATGTGACAGGTGCGATCAGCTGCATGTGGTATTCAACTTAAGTAAACCAAATTTTCGTGCTATTCATCAGGAATGGTTGAATCATTTTAACCATAATCTAATTAGATGAGTGCCACACCGGACATTGTTCACCGTGACTACTGACAGTTAGAATAAATCACAACGTAGCCATATCATAACACGATTGCAAGCTATGAAGGCTTTGCTCATTTACTTGAACAAGGTCGAGAGGTGCCGCTGGCTGGGGTTGGGACGGCTTGACTGTCCACATAGTCGAGTTGAGATGCTGTCGAATATGACAACTTTGCCTCAGTCAGGTACATGTTTACTCTACGAGTTTATTGACTCATCCTCCGTTATTTCAGTTTTGTTTGTGTTGTACGTATGTTTTATGGGAGTTTATGGTTTCTTCAATTTCGGCTGTAAATAGGGGTGTATTATTGAACTGAGCTTTCCTGATCTATTACAGGCTCTTTCAATGGAGTGTTCCCAACTCTCTTCCGATATCTTCTGTTTGTTACTTCTAGCATACCAAGTTTGACATAAGAAGGTCAGAAAGCAAATAGAAAATACTAGCAGAAAGTTATCGAATTGTCTTGGTCTGACAGGTGTTAACACACATTATGGCTCTCGCTTTAGGCGAAGCATTCGGCTGCATATCACAGTGTGATTATCTAGCTGGTAACTTTGTTCTTATAGGACAATCAAAGGACTTTTTTCGCGTCTTCTGGCCAATGATGAAATTAGCTTTTGCGCTTATATTTTTGTTTATGAGACTGGGGAAATTTACAGTCTCCCGAGTGTGTTCTACTTCGTCCTTCGGAGTATCAGTTCACCAAATACTTCATGTCTCAGTTGTCTAATGATAGATCGAAACTGTATAAATGTGCACTTTCACTCAAAAATATGGTTTGCTTTTATCTCGAAATTAATGCTGATCAGCCACAGTGACGGCCTACTTTGAACGGCATGTCTGAATTTGTATGATACTGGAATACAGCGGCTCTGTTACTATCTTTGTGTGATGTCACATTCACATCTTCTGGATTGTTCTTACCTAACCTAAACTGCCCGTTAATCTCCCACCTGTAATCTAGGTCGTCGACATGTTCAGGTGCGTCTAGTGTGCCCGTCGGCCGACTCAATGAACTCCGGCGACTGTTTTGTTCTGGTCACGTCGGAAGCGGTTTTTGCCTGGCTCGGAGAGTTTGCCAATGTGGTCGAAATAAACAAAGCTCGTGAACTGGCTTCTTGGATTCACTGTCATCACGAGCTCGGCTATCGTTCAGCGGATTCTGACACTACGGATTACGTAACCGTGCAACAGCAAGCGGTGGATGTACCTAACGAACACACGACCGAAGAACCGGATGACACAGTGGATCCGATCGGTTCCCCAGCTACTAGATTTTGGAAGGCTCTTGGTTATGAGGATTCACAATCGGTTCAGCGTAAGTCACCTCTTTCTGTATGCCCAGCAAACTATCCGTCCGCTGTGCATTCTCCGACGACCCATTGCTCGTGGGCTCAAGTTGCGTCTTTTGTTTACGCAACTCGATCGATATCGATTGTTTGTTTTACTCCAATCTGATTCCCTCAGTGTCCAGCCCAATATGAATCATATGTACTCTTTTCCTCACTTCTTATGTTATACGAGGCTGCTGGTTTTTAGGCGGACATTTATTTCCTCTGGTATCACTTTACATTCACGCTGGACCTCCATGTTTGCATACAGTCACTAGCATCGGATAAGCTACGAGTTGATTGTGAGGTAGTACGTGGATAGCGAGGATTGGACAATTCAACTCACCCAGTGTGTAGATTCAGCTTGTAAGTCGTGCATTATTGAGAATATTAACCCAACCGTGCATACCCCGTCAACTCCCTAGCTCACTGGCCTAAGATGAAAAGTAATCAGCTGGTGAGTTGGCAGAACAAGATGCAAACAGCTTCTGATAGGCTACGCACTGTGTTGTGTTAGCCTGTGGGTCCTCTTGTGACAATCAACTGTTTGTTTTTGATCCGGTTGTTTGAACTGTCGAGAGTTACCCTGACCTGGGTTGTTTCACGTGACAGATTTGGACGGGTAAACTCCTCCGTTCTGTTATTTGTCTTCACAGTAATGTTACTCCAAGACTACTATAAGTAAAGTTAGTTTTAGATCAGAGGATGAAGTTTTCGAGTATTTTCGACTGGTTCGTATACTTACAAAACTGTAACTCACGGAACAGGTGTATGGAAAGCGAAATTGGAGCATGTACTTCTGGGACCATGGTAGTGTTCTACAATTTGAGGCATCTTTAGAGTAAAATGTGTTTCACCTAAACTTTTCCATCTCATTCATATGGTCACAACTAAGGCAGTTTCACATTGAAGCTACAAAACGCAGTCATCCAAATGTTGCGGACTTTAAGCGCATTGAATTCCTTGACCATCGATGTGTGTTTTGGGTTCTCGTCAGCGGATCAACAGTGAAAGAGTTAGACGATGCGTTTTTGATTGTAAGGAGCAATCGAGTTCACTCACGTAGACGTTGTAAGGACCGAACGTTAGAACCACCCGTCTATTTTTTCACCATGAATAAACGTAGAACGTTTACACCTAAAAAACCACGTCATTTGTGAATTCGATTAAAAAGACATTATCCCGAGCTGGCGCGAAACTGACATACAGATTGAGCAAATGAGTAGCAAGTAGATTGCACCTTGTGAAACATTACGGCCGGTTGGATTCACCGCAGGTTAATTGAGCATAATCGGTTAGATAAGAGATCAGGAGTCACTCAGAAAATGTCAGATTCACCTAGAGTACTAAGTTGCCTCTCTGTAAAAACGATGTTAACTGTACCGCTCTAGTTCCTTATATGCACGCTGTCCATGCGTTCGATTATCGCATAGTTTCTAGTTCATTTCTTTTGTAAGTTTATCTGAATTTTCTGTTAATCATTGTGCTTGCGTTCCAATTCTCGTAATCCTGTTCTGTAAGATCCATGAACAAACATTGTAGTCATACGTTCACACACCACACAGTGCACAAACTTGTTATCCTAACTCACCATCGTGTGCAGTTGGTTAGTTTTCGCACGTATTACGCAGAATGATCAGATGCCTATACGACTGTTCATATAACACGTGTACAACCCGATTGCCACATGCTCGCGGTCGACTTGTTCTAACCATACTTGTGTTTACCAGTCCGTTGTAGTGTCAGTACTGCCTACACGTGTCTAACTAATTTCGACCTAGATAGTAGATAACTAACGAACTCTACCACCGAATGGTTGTAGTTTAGTAGTGCGCATTTCAGTAGGTACCGAACTTCAAACTGATCATTCAATTCGATTTGCGTGGTCAGGTTCATTCAGTTCAGTTGCCGAGAGTTGGGGCACCAACTCGCCCACCTGGACGGACAGCTGTTTTCCCTTATCTGGACCAGACACGCATGTAAATGTGGCAACGTTTGTTTGTTTATTTGGTATTTGTAAATGGCAATCTTCACTACGGGATAACTTGATTTTAGATTTCTTTCGTAAGAGGCCTCTTGCCAATAGCCCGGTACTCTTTTCACAGTGCCTTTCGTTTCACAAATATTCACTAATAAACAAACTGGATGACACGTATTGTGCAGTTCGCGCTTAGATTTCTCAGACATGGACAACCGAAAGACGTCCCTGATTGATTGTATATGAATTCAAATCCGTTTGTTCTCATGCTTTCTAAATAAATTATCTCAGTTGCATTGCGATTTAGCTCGAATCGAGCAGCGTTAGAACTCCGGTCACAATTTCCCTGAATCATCCTTATTGTTTTCGACTCATCAATAGTGGAAGTCAATCTTTCACCGATATTCAACTAAGGAGGGGGATAGAAACAGTCCTAGTTAGACAGTCAAATTAGAAGGAGGGTATTAACCTACAGAATCGTTCACAAACTCATACGGTCAGTATTAAAGCATATACTTCTTGCAAACAATCAGGTCAGTTCTGAACGCTGCAAGTCAGCAGCTTTGTTTATTCTTTGACTGTCCTACTGGTTTCGTTCTGCTTTCTTTTTTCGTGACTCCGTTACAGTACAATAACATATACGACACTAGCACCGAGTAGGCGCCGTAACGCTTCCAATTACACATTCCATTTGTCGTGAGGACCTCGGTTGGGTATAGTAACGCAATTTATTATGACACTGGTAGTTGTCTTCCTTTGCCCCTACTAAACCATTAGTTATTCGCCTCACTAACCGACCGAAGTGTGCACGCCAAGCTTACTACGTTGTTTCAAATGTGTACCTACAAGACACTACGCTCTCGAGCGCGACAACACGATCACGCTCTGCACATTAATGATAAGAGTTAATCGGACTTTATAGCGCTCTGAGTCGACTGGTGCTCCTCGCGGTCAGCAACAAAGTCCCTAGTGTTTAGTGGACAACAGCTATGTATGACGCCTGCGCTTTAGCCATCACTTCAAGTGGTTTGCGACGTACCGATTGCGCTTACACTCACACACCATGCATCCAGTGTAAATCCGAAGGAATGGGACCAGTAGGTGTGTGAGTGAGGTCTTTGTGTTCAGACGGCCAGTGCTGATTAGCCAATTGTTTGGCTAGCGCGAAAACGAAACCCTTATCTTTCAGGAACCAAATAGAGAGGAACTGCAATGGTGAGGCCTAAACTGGGAAGAAAAATTGGGAAAATATGATACAAATGCATACCATTATAGGAGTACATATTAGTGCATTCTAGACAGGGTACGGAGTGTGATCATAGTGTGAAGTTGGACTGAAAGAAAACAGACAAACATTTGCCACAGTAAAACAACAATGCTAAAGAAGAGGAAAGACGGAAGGCTACAGATATTTATGCTTCTGAAAATGGGGGTAGGTGAGACACAAACGACATTAGTCGTCGGTGGATGTGAACAAGAAAAAATGGATATAATTGATGTAACCTACTTGACCCTGACGTATTCGGCTGTTGGCTGACATTATACTATGAGCACGTTGATGGCGTACTAATCCCAAACGGCCAGCGCATTCCCGGCCGCACGCATCGCAACGCCACATATTTATGCTACCACGACCTATGGCATCGATGGTTCTCTTGCGTACCGTGTGCTTTCGTTCACGGCCGCGCAATTGCTGTTCATTGAACTTGCGGACTCCAGACTGTCCGGTTCAAAGATAAGTCTTACCAACATCTAAAATGAATATTAACGCGAAAGATTCACCTAGACAAAATCCTAGTATTCTCAGCGTTTGACCGCCAGGATTTCGTTTGCCTGATTTCAGCTGTTCATACGCCAGCTGCTTCGGAATACGGTTATCACCCATCTGATAGACGTCACCTAGCCAACGAAGTTGATTCAGCATTAGGTAGGGCGTCCGGTTTATGTCCGCTCGCGGTAGCACCTCAGTGTTTGGAACCGTGTCCGACCACCGAATATCCAAGATGCGCCTCAGACACTGCACATAGAAGCGGCTCAGATAGCGCACTTTCCGCTGGTACAATGTCCACGTTTCAGCGCCGTACAGCAGTATAAACAGCACCTTTGAGCGGCAGACACAGAGCTGGGTGCTCGTCTTCAGCGGTGGCTCTTTCGGACACGTTTTTCAAGACGTCCGAAAGCTGTACTAGCCTTTGCCATAGGAGCTCGTAACTTGCGGTCCACGAACAGACCTGTGGACAAGTTGCTACCCAAGTAGCAGAAGTCCACTTAGCTATCGGCAACTTCTCCATTGATATGACTTACAGGCGCAGGTGCAGAAACAGCATCACCACCTGGAGAAGGCTGAAAGAAAGAGATTTCTTTTTCTATGTTGATGTCCAGCCCTAACTCAGATATCGCAGTTGCGAACGCCGTGGCCCATCGCTGTAGCTCATCCTCGCTGTGCGCGAACAGTGCGCTGTCATCTGCGAACAGAAGCATGCGTTGAGGTGTTATCGGGTTGGGGCGCCGAAACGTCAAGCAATTAGTAGACCATGACCACAGAATGTGAGAACAGAAGCCCCATCTCTTCCAATGCAAAACACGCCATGGTCAGATGGTCACCACGGTCGCATTGTTGACCTGGTCAACTCGTTTGACATGGTATTGCGTAATTAGACCTCGAGATTACTATCGTTTTCTGATGGAGTGCTACTAAACCATTGCCGTCCGGCCCTAGGTGTTCGTAATGTTAACTCAGGTGGTTTGTCTGCCTTGAAACTGGTAGCACTCATTCGTCCCACTGAAAGCCCAAAGGTAAGCTGCTCATATTGCAGCTGTCACCATGCTATATGAAATCTAATGCTTTACGTTTGTTCCTGATAAGAGTAAACTAATGTTCACGCCTCGCGACATGTCTTCTTTCGTCACTGATCACCTCTTTGCCATATTTCCCCTTACATCCTTCTTGCCTGACAGTATAGCAACTAAACAGTTTACCGTTCATCTCTCTTTCATGATTTCTGATGTTTATCTTGCAGAACGATCTTACTTGCAGTTCTCTTCAACTTTTGGTCAAATTAGGTCATGCCTTAGCCTTGAGTGATTTGATTTGGGGGTTACCGTTCACCCAGACTGCTATTTTACCTTATTCGCATGGTTTGTCTGCATATGGTGTGAAAGTGGTACGAGATCAGTGATTATTTGCGCCGGACCCATCCCTGTTTCCTTACGGATGCTCATCCATAAGGGCTTCCCGTATGGGTTCGAGTCGCGTTTTTACCAACAGAATTGTCGCAATTAATGTTCGGTTTCTTCTGTACGGATGTTCTGAATTGTCGGCCGAAATAGTTAAAATCTGAGTTTGACCAACTGGCTTGAGTTGTGTTCGGCGAAACCCCGGACACTTGTACACAGTTGACTTGTACACACTCGTTCATTTGTTGGACGGTTTGAAAGGTGCAATTCAAGGTATGGCCATTAAAATGGGTCAGTCAGTGAGCATCCTGGAAGCCAACAAATTCTGGTTGATGCCGATGGCTCGGGTGGGGCCGGTTCTTAGTCAGACAGTGCTACTGTTACACCCATCGCCGGTATATTCCCAATATTAATCCCCACTTATAGCCCCCAGTTGAAGGTATTACATTACTCCATCGTTGTTTAACATTTTCACAAGTTTACTCATCCATAGTTGACGTTTACTCCGTGTAACTCTAACCGCTGGGTTATCGGGTTTGGTTAACAAAACTCTTTCCAAGTGCTTCGGGTTGACAGAACAAGCTGAACACTATTCATTACGGGTTACCTATGAACATTCTGATACGATGGTGTTCACAATAGGATATCCGAACACAAACAGGAGCAATTACGGCGATTGGAATTTGAGTCTGTAGCGGAGCGTCGCTACCACTGGGTTACCGCACATTCATGGAGGGCGCTGTCAACTGTGAATAGTTACCCAGCAAACTCTATCGTGGAAATTACTCCCAATGCGTACTTGTTCCCTGATCACATTTTCGTTATACATAGGTTAATCTATCCTCCGAAAATCATGTACCATGAACTTGTCTCTGGAGCTACCCCCTACTGTCGTTTCTACATAGTACTGGTTGTCTCTCTTGAAAATCTGAGAATTTTCTAGTTTTACATCCATCGTTTACTTTCTGTGTTGTGCTTTTGTTCAGCTTGTGGCACCAATGACGAGGACGAACTGTACGAAGTACTGATTCAGCACACAAACCGTGTTTATCAGGTCACTGTGGACCAACTGGTTCCCTGCATGCAGTACTGGGGAAGCCCCATGCGACATCGCTTGCTGCGGACCGATCAGGTTAGTCCAGAGGTGTTCCTGGTCCTATGGCGTTCTCTGTTTCAACACTGTTGGATGATCACTTCAATTTGTTAACTGATTCCCTCTACAATCAACCCATTCAGGCATACGTATTCGATTTCGGCTCGGAAGTCTACCTTTGGACAGGCACACAGATATCACCGGAAATCCGTCTGGCAGGTATCGAACTGGTTCACCAGGCCTACTCAGCTCCCTACGATTATAACAACTGTCGACTCAATCCGCTAGATCCGTTATCCAGTGAGTGAGCGATCTAATTCTTGTTTCTGCTCATTGCTTTTCTGCAGTGGTTATATATGTTATCTCCTTCAGGATCAACCCACCGATGTTGTTTTCCATCCGGTAAATTCTCCATTCTGCTGATCTTTCCTCGGTTAATCAGCAGAGCCTGCAGTTGCGTGTCTCAGGTCCAAAACGAAAGAAGTCACGTGTCTCTTGAGTGGTGACTTGATGGTGACTCTCATTCTCACTTCTCGGTTTAGAAGCGCTTGTGATCGTGGCCAAGTGATCTGAAATCAGTGATCATGCACTCTAAGACGGACACTTCACGGTAGGTGGGCAAGCACAGTTCCGGACAAATATTCGAATTAGAAAACCCTAAGTCTGAACTACTCACTCGTGAGTTTCACGTGTGTGTCCCTTGTGATGTGGTGACGGTAATAATCGATGTTGACTGTCCAGGCGAGAGGGGCACTGGTCCCAGTGAGTAGGTAGGTAAACCTGCTACACTACAACCATTTCGAACCATCATGCTGCTGAAGTCCGACATTCTGAGTTAGACCGTGTCAATCCAGTCTACCGGTTTCCAATCATTTTTAACTTATCGCTACGTTGGCTTCCAAAACTGGATTTTATCGTCCTCACATTTCTGTTGATATGCATCGTGTGCTCATCAAAATCGGGCTGGTAGCATCGAAACACCTAACAGAATCCGGTGTAGAACCGCACACCTACTTTAAGTTTAGCGTTGCTACAACCACGTTAGCTCGTCAGAATCAAGCTGACGGTCAGTTGAAAACGTTCTGCCTGTTTGCTCTTCCTTCGTCCAATTTTTCGGTATCTTCCCGGGGAGCGATATCGTTGAGTTACACCGATCTAGGCCAACGAGGTGTCAGTTGGTTTTGGATGATTGGGTTACCTGCTGAAGAGTTGCAGTGGACGAATGAAGGTGCACTTGTACCCCTCCAACTAGATACTCAGAACGCCTCTCCTGACGAGCATTCTAACGGTGATCTGAACAGCCATTGAACTAAGAGAACGCGCTAGGGTTAAGAAAGAAGCCGTATGTTTTCAACACTTGAGAAATACGGTGAGCTTCTGATTGTCTGGAATAGTGGCCTGGACGTTTGGTTGTCCGCCGAGCTTGACATTTAGGTTGCGAACATCTTATTGCCAGACGAGGTGATATCAGTGCACGATTGTTGCGGTCGATCAACGCTCAAACTCTCGCACACTGATGATGTTACCTCGTTTAGTGATGAAACTTTGGCAACTCAACTGCCGACTGTGGAGAACGCCCGGAAATTGAGGAAATACCTGTAATCATGTTATTGGCGACAGTTCTACGGGTTGTACAATTGTCGTTTAGTTTGTAAAACGTCATAGGACTGCCATCCACGGAGGTGCACTCTGAAACCGTTATGCTAACGTTGTGCTCGATTATCCCAGATCGGCTACCAGTTTAGCAGGGAAGATAATCGTGCATAAACGTAACTGCGTCATTCCTGTCTCGTTATTCTTTTGATTACCTCAATATTATCACGTGTCTCACAATGTACCGGTGGATACAATCTCCACTCCTTTTTCTGATAATATGTACTTTCAACCAGCCCTATACTGTGTGCATAGAGACAACATGGAGTGATCAGATTGTCTGTCAAGTCATTAATGTATGTCAAGGAAGACAAAGGAGCGGGGTTAAATCTTTGTGGTGCATCACTTAATGCAGAGCCTTTGTCAGACAACACTTCCTGCACTGTTACCTTACACGACCTCTCGGTTAGAAACATGAAGATACAAATACAAGTTGTAGGTGATATTTTCGCTTCTTATGGTTTCCAAACACATCGTCTATGGTTGAAAGAATCGGGAGTTTCTGAATGTCTAGGTACCACAGCTCAGTCACTTCGACTCCCCCCAACTTCTTCGCGATGGCGTCTTGAGACGTCAGTAGATTGGTAAGGCAATATCTACCTTTTAGACTGCTATGTTGAAGAGCGTTGAAGGATCTCTGCACGATGAGGAATCTGTAGATTCTTTATAGTAGTATACGTTCACAGACTACTGATAATGACGTCATGCCTGCCAGCCGATACTTTTCAACGGCTGATCGTTTGACGTCTTCGAAGATGGTGTTAGCATTCTTCAAGGCCCTCACGACCATGCCTGTATGGTCTATGAGACTGTACAGGCGGGCAACGGACTACGCCAAAACTTTGACAAAAGGTTTAGATGACCGGGTGAATGCTGCCTGGCCTTGCTGACCTCGTCGTGTTTGGGAATGCCATTGCTCGATGAAATTCATGGAACACACTATCCTCATCCATCATGGTCACGACTTTGGAATTAAAATGAGGCTTGAGTATCCTTTTATCCAAACACTAGATATTTCAAAATTGAGACAGACGTGTTTGCCACACCCTCATCGGGCAATATGATATCTCCATTACAGGAAGGAATGGTCACGATTTCGTTCTTCAAAGAAGACATGGTTTGGGCATAGACGTTAAATCGCTGGGGGTTCCATTTAGCCAGACCAAGCATGTATACTAGGCGAGTATTCTTCGTATGTGTAATTGTCTTGCTTTGGCCTTTTTTATACCACAAAACTTTTGAGTCACTTTTGCTAGGTGTACGCCTCAGAATCCATCCGCTTGCTCTGAAACTCCTCCTTGATCCTTAGGGGAACTCTTGGTTTCCGACCTCTTCCCCTCAAACTGGTTTCGGTGAGTTGTTCTCTTCGGTATAAGACCGACAGTTACCGAAGTGGCTCCTCCACGAGATATCGACTTCCTCCGTGGAATTTAGTTGGTCCCTCTTCGTCCTCTCAGATCTCAGTGCCGGTTTCTTATGGTCAGCTTGGTGAAAAATCGCATTGTGTGCGTCACTTTTTACCGAACGAGGACATTTAGGAAAGTAATAAATTGTCAGGTGGTCGCTGTTTTCATGCCGGGTAGCTAGTTGCACTTCTGTAATACCTCTTCAGTGAAAAGGTGATGGAAACTAGCGTGAAGGCCTTTTCATCTTGTTAGAATTTTCTGGTCACAACAGTTTATTGTTTCATTGTCCACTTATCGACGCTGTCGAATGGCTTGTGATGAGGGCTTTTTCGGTAACATATTCGAATGGCCAGTTGATTTTCGGAACGAGCCGGCGACTGCCTAATAAAGCTTCGGATCAGCAATAGACAACCATCTTCAGCGATATTACAGTCATAATATTTGTTCCCCGTCAGTGTATACGGGATGTGCCTGAATGTAGGTGTCCAAGATATAGCAAATAAACGTACGTAAGATTAACTGAAGAAGAACTAATCGGTAGTACAAGATATTTGAGGTAAAGCTTGTACACACTTCGATTATGAGAATTCAGTTGGCGGGCAACTTTCAATAATCATCCATTACATGACGAAAACGGTCAGGTCTTCTCTGTGTATACTTTCGAACACAATTTCAAGGATATTCACATGTATAACTGAGGTGACTTTGATGTGAGTAACTGGAACGTTCATCGCGAAACCTCTCGTATCGACAACATTCCTCGATCACTGTATAATGCGTCAAATCGTTTCAAGCTCGGACCACTGGGAGCTATTTCTGTAGTGAACAGATGGATATGCACTCAACCATCGTCCACTAACGATTTAGAACCCCTTTTCCTGAAAAGCATCAGAAATGTGGATCCATCTGTCATAAAAAATACGGTAAAACTTGGAAATAAAACCGTTTGGAAATGTGATAAGTAGCTAGCTCTGTCCTAGTCTGGATCTAACGACAGTGACCAAGGGTAAAAGAAAATAAACGTGGGGTGGGCTCCGGCCCACTACTCGGTACTCAAAAACACAACTGCATAGTGCCTTTAAACACACCAAGTAACACCGAAATGGTGTAAGCAAAACGACCCAAAATATTGAAATTGTTGACGAGTCGTTAATAGAAAGCAAGTATCCGTTCCGTGCATCTAGTTGCACGACTGACGTAAATGGCACTGAATTCATATCAAGCCTCCTATAGTATGAATACATAGAAGTGTACGTCCAGAACAGACAAACGGAAATGCTCGGTTGCAGCCAGGGACCTTAAAGATCATTGGTCACCACAGATTCCAGCCGAAAAAGTGTCAATTTTCTTGCAGTGTGGTGTAGACAAGTGATAGTTTCCTGCCTTAGTACTTATTTATTACTCGGCTATGTTCGTGGACCATTGTTAGCACCAACAGCAGCCCGAGCCATTTTTCTTACCGGTACGGCTCAAATCCGAAACTGCTATTGATGATGACGTTGATAAATGAAGGTTGTTACCTTAGTTGATAAGCCACTGCAGGCCGCCTTTATTTCTTGTTCTAGGCCCTTAGCGATTCCCATAGTCTGTGTTTGAAAACGTTGGGAAATAGGGTAACTACTGATTTTGAGTGACATGACTGTTGGTCATGGTTGGTCGAATTGTCCGTGAGAAAAGTGCTGTTGTTTTGTATCTGCTCTCTTGATATTGCGTCCAATTTAACCGAGTTTAACAATTAAGCCTCATCCATCTCTCTCCTTTTTTTGTTTCCTAACCGTGGCTTTCTCTTTTCGAAGTCGCGTAACGATGAAATGGCAGTGTTAGCCACTTATATTGTGCTATCGATGATAAAGAAGCGACTTAGTACAGTATTTAGTGGTTTTTGTGGTCACGTGACCAGACTCTGATTGGTCTCCTTGATTTCCTGTCTATCTATATGAGCTATCGCTTTGAAGAAACGTCGTACATATATATCTGACTGAAATCCACGCTGCTGCCGATGCCTTTACTGGCCTCAGATTTCGAAAACGAACAGCTGGTCGAGGACTTTTTCCGCCGTCTTTCTGCTTAAACTTTCGCCCGTTTCTGGTGGTTTTTATCTCAGGCATACATGGATTCATGAACTTCGTTGGATGATAAAATGTAGGGTTTCCTATCGAACAAAATATTAGTCAGATATAGGTTGATCAGTTCATATATTCACTGATAAATCGTGTACCATAAAGCATTGGTTGTGAATAGACATTGTGTTAATGAATCATCGATTAAATTAAGTACAAGTGTGGAGTACACTTGAGGTAACAGTGAAGCCTATTACTGTCCAGACCATAATTAATCGCATTAGTTAATTAGAGATCTATTCGCAGTGAACGGTTTGAAATATCTTACTTTTTTGTACCTATCAGGTTTAAGCCACCGATATACGGACTGAATCAGTAAATATAAATTCTACTGTCTAGAAGTTTTTCATCCTGTTGAGTGTGGTTACAAAGCTGTTTCCATCTACGTATGAATAGTCCCGGCACCTTACAACGATAGTTCCATTTGACCTTCAAAAAGTGAGTTCACGCTTTAGCTCAAGGTCTTCCACGGACATGGATCACGTGGTATTGTTTGTTATTCCTTCGCTTAGTAAATCTCAATTTCTCCAATATGCACTTCAGTATTTCTGTCGTGCGACTCCACACGTTCCATATTATACCTTAACTGGCTGTTTCATTCGTACACCCAACCGTGACTTGTGTGGATTACTCTGGCTTTTTGCAAATTACATTTGTGTATACATTTGTGTGTGTATTTGGCTACTTTGTCCGGCAGATTCATAGTAGTCTATAGACCAGTTTTCCGTACTCATCTCAAATGGTTTCTTGCTTACACAACAGTTTCTATATTACCTACCCTACGACCTCACAGGGTGCACGAGGCTGACAGTTCTTGTGATGTGATTATTTGATTGCTACGTTTTTTTGTTCATTCGATTAGCACCTGATTTGTCTTGTGACCTAAAATCTAAACGAGTGATCTTATGTGGACCATTGAGACTGAGCAATTCTACAGCTCCATATACGACATCAGTGTTCCATCTGTTCTGCTTTACGTCCGTAACTCGTTTTTATTTCACTTTCAACTCGGTTACTTGGCTCCAAATTCTTGAATCGCTTCAGTCGATAGTGATCAGAAGCTTGATCAGAAGATAGTGTGATTCGGGCCTCCGCTTTTCGCAACAATGATGTGAAATAACCTAGAAGAAAGATTCGCCAAGATGGAAACAATCAGTGTAATCATAACGAAATGGTTAAGCAGAATAGGATAAAGAATGGTGTAAATCTAGAAATGCCACTGACTGCCGCATACTGCCATCTCGGATAGTGTTTCTAGCCAGCGTTTTAAGTGTTCAGAAGGGCCCCAACTAGATGAGTGATACATACCAACTTTATTCAATGAAATATTTAAGGTCCTCGTTGCCATTTTGTTGTCTAAACACCACGCGGTCTCGCCTAAATGCTGGTGACCTCCCTATATTATATATGGTACAAACTACCGCCCAACTGATATGTGGACTGCGTGGCCCTATCATCGCAGACTATGCAACGGGCTTAATTGACTCATTGATCATGCCTCCGGAGGCGTTCCAGAAGAACACGCACTGGCGGATTCTTCATTTTAAAGGTTAAAGTTGCGCGAATTACCTCCCACTTCTTTCCCCTTTCACATATTCAAACTAGAAGCTTTCCTTCTCCTCGCATGTTTGTGTGACAGTCAGTGTGAGCCATTGACATAATGCTGGTGGTGATGATTTTGTTTACTTCACTCTTCCCGTTCTCTAGCCCATTCTGACATCCCTTTACGTGCGAGCAGTCGACCAAGTTGGACCTTGGTGTGTAAAGTGACCGAGAAAGGTGAAACTGTGCTGTTCAAGGAAAAATTTTCCGATTGGCCTGATTTCAGTCGTTTGGGTGTTCGTTTGACACCTCATTCCCGGTTGCAACGTAACAAGGTGAGTGGAACTATTGAATAAGGAGAAAATGAGAAATGAGATAATCATAAAAACCATTCTTAGGTGTCCCGAACCGTAACGTCTACGGAATCCGTCCAGTAGTTTCTTTCAATCTAGCATATTTAATCCTCTTACACGCCTTTGTTCAACCCATTGGTGATGAAATCCATACATTTTTCTGATGTAAGTTTGATTAAAAGGTGTAGTGACACGAACCGTTAACTACCACAACAGTAATGTGTGAACGTTTTAAGAAAAACTTCTACTGAAAAAACGAAGGAAAAAATTCCGTTTGCTCAGAATGGCTGACAGTTGTGTGGATAAAAGTATACCATTGTTTATCAGGTCATGTAGGGGGGGCGTAGTCCCAGGTTTGCGTGGTCACAAGTTCTTAGTCTAGCAAGCGGTGCACATCAATTGGACTAAAGAAATCCGCATTGATTTTTCAAACTCAAAAAGTGATGAAACTGCCGGACCAGATGGATTACCTTCACTTGCTCTCAATCATTACACATATATATCAAATGGATTTTTGTCTGTTCTATTATTGCTGGAGGATTGCACAGATGGCAGGAATTCCTGAAGTGAACTTAGCAGCCTTGAAAAAGTTAGATAAACTTTAACTTTACAGAATGACTGTCCGTGATTCTCATCAGTTTGTTTGTTGACATTTAAGATGGACATTTGCTGTTGTTGCCGACCCTGTTGACGACATTTTATCAGCTAGAGATATACATCTCCCTAGTTTGCGTGTCTTGGGCTGTAACTAATGTGTTCAGTCATGTAAACCATTACAACAATACACCGTAACGACCTGTAACCAAGGTTAACTGGTTTACTGGCAGTCACCTTTCCAGCTAAACAAAATACACATCGGTGATAACTGAGCATGTCGTACTTAAGGAAGTTATCTTACCACTTTTTTTTCGCTCTGAGCTTACATAAACGAATTGCCATCATCAGAGAGAACTGATATTCAAATAAGTCGATGACGTTGTTTTATGTGTACACCTTGCTGACACTATCACAAGAAAAGTTTAACTGCATTGAACAACTAACGTTACTTTGTTTACACAGATATTTTGTATCTACACCTGTTAGTGATAGGTCGGTAACAGCAGTGTATGGAGACTTGTGTGGTTCAGGTGTATCTGTTCCCAAGCACCAGTTATCATTCAAATACTTGGATGTGATTTATTGATACAGATTGCGCAGGTCACCCCCATATAAATGTTTTCATGGTTCGATCGTAAGCAATTTCTACTTGTCATAAACGTTCCCATAGCTTCCCATTGATCATATTGTTTTGTCATAGTTTTCTATGGCCTTTTAAATAGATCTCAAGCTTTTGAATGAAGCCATAAAATGCGCCGACGTTGAACTTGTTTTTGTTATTGTTACGAAATCCTGTTTGAAAAAGTGGGAGAATCTATGGGGATGAAAAACATTCTCTATTCCTAAACCTATCGTAGTCTTTTAGTCCATTGCTGTGACATGGTCCACACACGGGCTAATGTATGCTTGCACCCAAACCTACAGCATTTTAGTAATCTTTTGTCTGGCCAGAGTGTTAGCCTATTTTGAGCCTGTTCCCCCAAAGCTCGTCGAGTGACTGAGCGCATCAAAGGTTGTGCTTTTGTGCCACTTCGTTTGTGTAGGATTTATCTCAAAACTGATTTAATGTAATTGATGAGTATGCGATGGTTTTGGCAGCCGAAATTGCACCTCTTGGGGTATGTAGGGTGAAGTTTTGACTTGGTCACACTGAAACGGATGGATACGATCTTAATTTTTCGGTATCCACGTTACTTGCTGGTCACCTCGTGGATTGTATGTGAGGGTTGGAGATCTTGATCAACAGATCCGGTAGGCGCTTATGTGAAATATATTGTACATAGCACAAGTATTACTGATTATTTTATCCGATGATTTGACCAACTGATAGTCGGTCTGAGAGTTTCGAAGTACGCGCTAGCAAACTTCGGTTTTGTTCGCACAGTCATCACCCTACACCAGGCCAGACAATTATAGCAATCATCATCGTGAACAGATCACTTCTCCATGATAGACTACATACGCCATTATATATCCTGTCTCTGAACGATAGTTTGGAGTGCTTCTGCCACAGCATAAACAATATTCCTTGTTGACCTGGAATACTAATGATCTGTTAGTGTTACTCAGAAAACACCTGTTGTTTTTCTGTGGTTCTCCCAGCAAGTTGTGATCGAAAGGAAAAAAATCGTCCAATCCGGTTGTTGCAACTTGTTCCATGCTTGTCACTCGTTTCGAATCCAATTTGACATGTCCTATTATCAACGTGGATTGTCTTTAGGGGGGGGGGGATTAACATCACAGCAATCCACGCCTACTTCTGTTTTCAGTAGTCTTTCAGCTAATGTTATCCAGAAAATTGGATCTGAAACACACACAAATGTGAACTCAAACAGTATCTGTTTAGACGGAGCTGCTTCCGATAACGGTTGTGTGTACAACCTTCGAGTGAGTCACATACTCCACTTACTTCTTGCATTCGGAAAGGCGAACACGTGCTCACTTCGTTGACAATAAGTAAGCCTACTTTGATGGTACAGTATTGACACTAAAACTCTAACGTTTCCACGTACCAGTTATTCGTAAACTAAGGTTTTTGTGACACCGTACTGAGGCCAGCCTAGTGACTGCTGCTCTCCTTTAATCCATGCAACGAAACACATTTCCTTGCATCGTTCATTGTTCATGTTTGAACTCATCTTCTGCGGGTTAATGAAGAATTACTACAGATGATAGAGGACCGTTAGTTTGGAATTAGAGTCTTTTCTCTCAATTTGGTGCTTGATCGGTTTCGTGTGCCAAACATTTTTGGCTTCCTATCTTAATTTGTAAAAATGAAGACGACCATCTTTTTTTGCTTCCACGTCTGCTTACGACAACAGGTCATCGCGGTAGGCATACAATATTTAAGGTAGGCGGAGTGTTTGTTTGATGCCCTCAGTCTTTCACGGTTTGGAATCTCCAAAATACTCACGTTGTCAAAATTAAGGTGGTACTTAAATAAAGCTGACAGTTCAAGACGGTGAACAAGAGAGTGGAAAAAAGCAACATGTCCAATATGGTAAACCCCTGGGTAACTACATGACCATTAATTTTCCTGTCTTGAATGCGATTTTATGTTAGTTGGCATCCGCCGATTTCCACCATCTTTAAACATATTCATCCAGAACCTACAATACATTATATTCACGCGGAACGAGGGTATACACACGCTGTGCACAATTTGCGTCGTGAGCTGATTGACCGAGGTAGCTTAGTTGTGTAGACACATCAATGTACTATGTGACTCAGTAACTGTGTTTGGATTGTCTGACTGTGGGCAGTGGTTGCAATGTTTTGGACGTTAATGTATCCAAAAGATGAATGAGCACGGTTGATCACTGATGACCAGCCCACTGCAGTTGGCTCAATCAAACAACTGTCGGCCAACAGCGCAGTTCCCTCTGGAACGACACAAAACGGTCGATGTACGTGGAACGTATTTCTTTGAGCCATATAGAACCAGATCAGTACCGCCTACAGTTTTTATGTTATCTTTTCTGCAGATTAGGACGGCTCCTCAAGATCAGCGTTGAACAGAGACGCACGTGTATGGAGAGCAATTTTGGCAGTTGGTATGCCTATCCGAAACAGGCTTAGGCCATGTGACGTTATTCCTAGTGAAGCTGACAGTTTCTCGGGACTATGAATGAGTGTACAAAACGTAGGTGACCAGAATTTTATGTAGAAAAGCCATAGTCCAATTAACTGGTATAGGCCTTCGAAGAGAGTTGCACAGAACACCCAACCCAGTGGGGTGGAAAGCCATAGCCTCTAGTCTACACACGGAATTATTGTCGACGTTTATTCATAGAGCTTTGAATAGTATAGGCATTAAGGTTATTTTTTTCGAAGTAAGACAAGACTGTATTCAACTGTTTAAGACATGAGTGACCCGTTACTGTTGGATTGCATGTACAAAGTGAAATGCTAGAGATCTGCTCGCCTGGTTCCACTGGACAGTTTGCACAAGACCTGAAAATGAGGCTAAATGAACGTCGGAGGCAGATCGAAACACCGTCCCGAAATCGTCTTAAGTGTCGGAAATTTCTCCACAACTGATCGTGCATCGAATACCGGTCATGTGTTTGATCAGGAAAAAAAGGTCTAGGTAACCACACGAAGGTTTAGAATAACACAAGATCTAGTTTTAGATATCATGGAAATCACGATGACCAAAACTGTTGTAAGGAGGACTAACGATCGATACCTCTCAAGCGAATTGTGAACGGTCGTCATCAGATCTACTGGAGTTGCATCGTTGGCTGGATGGATTGATTACCCAGATGAACAAGCAGTCTATTTTGTTCGAAAGGTGTTGATAGCTCTCTCATATGGAAAATTGACTGTAGGACTGCAGGACTTGTCTGATTGGTTGTGTCGATATCATTTCTGATATTGGTTCTAACTACCTCACCTCATCGAAATCAATAACTCGGACATAATCTTGTCTCTCATTCGTTGCAATATTGTTTTCGGATTAATGCACCCATTCGTTTCTTATTCGTTCGGAATTCCCCGAAATTCATAGCTGGAACATCAGGATTAGCAAAGTTCCGAATCAGGAGCTAGAGGTTACCAACAGACCCACTTACTCACTACTTACCAGTTGTTCTGATACCGGAAATTCTTAACCGATCTCGTGTAAATTTCAGCTAATTGTATAGGATATTGCTCAACTTTCTGATGGGTTTTAAGCTTGAGTCTGATTGTTCCCTGTCGAGTATATCTTCCAAAAGTGGCTCCGCTTTTAAGTAGGTTCACATGTTACTCCTAATAAGATTGGTAGTTTAGCAGATCATGATTTGGCTGAAAACCTAGGTGCTCCATTTCCACCCTTTCTGTTTCGGCCTGATTGGTCGCAGAGGAGTAAACCACATTCCTTTTCATGAGTAAATGTTGACTGAACGTCAGTAACTATTTACATTGTGTAATTCTTCGGATTGTTTGAAATGTAAGCTGGGTGTAATGACGTACTCCATCTGGTGAGCGATTCTCTTTGCCCAGGTGAGAAACTGTCTAAGTGTTGGGGTACCACTGCTTGTTTTGGGGACTGAAGACACGATTATGCACTTCTCTTAACAGTTGAGGGGTGCTACAGCGAAATGCTTAGTTTTTTCCACTTATCGTGCATCGGCTAACGATTGTGTGTGTGTGTGTGTTTGTGTGAATTAGTTCCACTCGTTACCTCTTAACCAGGACCCTTTAAGAGCGCATTCCATTAATACTCCAAATCACGTGTAAGCTGTTTGGACCACAGGAACACCGGGGTAATCTGATTTCGAACCTGTGACTGTACATTTTGTAACCGGCATGTTATTCCAGTGGTGTCAAAACTGACTAACAGTACCGGCTTACGATTCGTCTATCTGGAGTCCGTTAAAAATTTTACGCACTAATGACGCTATTTCGTCATTAGCTTTACTCCTATACCGTACAGATCTTACAGACCAGCCTTATTAACAACGTTACTAGACAAATGTTCCATGATGTTCAGCGTGAAGTCTATCTGATGAGTTCAAACAAGGGCGAACTCGATCGTGGATTGTTGGTTCGAGGACATGCACCGTGAACCATTGTAGCATGGAACTCACTGTTCATTTGATTTGTACATAACAGTTTACGGTCTGACGAAAACGCATCTCCGGCATTCGTGCAGTTTTCGGCTGCAACGTGGATTTCATTCAGTTTAACAATTTTATCTCTTGTTCGTAATGATTTAATCGTGAAAAATCTTTGGGCCTCAGCCGAATTCGACCCAACGATAGAAAAAGCATGCCTAGATGCAGCAAACGCTTTACCAGTTGAGCTACGAATATAGATCGGGAGCCCGTAAATTTCGCACATTGATTCAATCACCTATAGTTTCCGGTCTGGTTTGAATCCGCAAATACGTCTCTTTTGAACTAAAAAATCTGCCAATTTACCTATAAACATTACAGTTACCTCTCTGATAACATTACCTCAGCCAATAGCTTTACTTAACCTGAATGGATAAATGACGCTGTCACTGAGATTGCGAAGAACGAACAACAGCGGTAGCGCATAAGCTGCTAGTATGAATTCAATTATTAGTATGATGAGTGCACCATATATATATATATTCATTTGTCAGAGATGAATCCTGTCCCACAACAATTCAGACCACTACATGAACCCTACTGGTCAGTCTGCACTAACTCATCACAGCCTGTTGCTCACGTTTTGATACTTTTACATCGTATATCCGAAAATCGGAGACCACATGCACCGTAGCCACTTATATTGACTGTTTTGTGATAGTTTGAGTTAGTTTGTTTCCAAACTTCTCGTCTCCGTGATTTATTGGCACTACCGATTTCCGGATCTAACCCTTACTTGTAATACTAGGGGTTTGGTGCATTCTTTTCACTATGCACATTCTTCACCCGCTGAGTCGTCATCGGTTTGTCTTACTTACTACACAGTTTGCTTTTCTTGCAAACACAGCTCACCACATCGGTTTATGCTCAGATTCAACCATACTCTGCCGATGAGCTGTATGAGACTGCTTTCAATGAGCCACCACCTTTGCCCACTCTGTTGACACTTGAAGGTCGGTTTGTGGGTCGCGGCGGTGAAGGGTGTCGTTATGAAGACGGGATCATGCGTCGGTACAGGGTTGAGTCGGGTTCACTACGTGTGTGGCACGTGTCCGAATTCAGCCGCACCGAAATCCCAGAGGCAAGTCACGGCCAGTTCCATCAAGGTGACACATATGTGATCCGGTGGCCATTCAAAGTGCTCCACGGTAAGTTGTTCCGCCGTGTGTATTTGTACACGCTTACACACCATTGTCTTTCACTCTAATCAAACTACTTTGCGCTCTCGTTTTCAAGTTTCGTTTCTCGGTTTGGACAACGAGTTACCCTGAGGCACTGAATCCTCCTCATTTCAGCCAGCTCCCTTCGGGTTTCACGATCGTTAGGGCTTGTAATTACAGTATCTTCTTGTGGTGACCAGAGTATGTACAACTGACGAGCTCTAATGTATACCATATTTGCATCTTGACCTTCTTTACAAGAGGAATCGGCCTAAATGTTTACCGGATTGTGCATACTTCGGTCAACTATGAGTGGTGTTCATACTCAGGGCTGCGTAGTGAAAAACGACTTCCCACGTAAAGGTTTACTGCGAAATAAGCGGAGTTCTCTCACCGAATAAGCAGTCATAAACAGTGAGCGGTGGTACAACCTCGATGTGCTGAATGTATGGTTAGCAACTGAGTCCCCTGTAAAATGCCACATAATTCCTTGGATGGTATTACGATATGGAGTATATTACCCCACCACAAAAGGGTTTCAGGTGTCCTAAAATGAGCATACGGGCTCCCGGGCGACATTCTACTGGCCTGGTGTGCTGTTCGGGTGACATCACCAGTCTCCACCAACCATGGACTAATTCCGTGGAAAGCGTACGAATCACTGTGGTGGTCGCCGACTTCAACAGGCTTGCGTGGATGGCTGGATTCTATTCGAAAAGCGTATGAACCAATCTGCTCACCAGTCCACGACAACAAGAAGCATAAGTCTCAACGGCCCTGTCAGTATTGGAATCTCTGGCTAGACAGACCTACCACATGGGATCTGCCCATGTTGATGAATCTTCGAACGGCTGTACTGCTTCTGTCGTAACCTCCTGCAGGGTAAGCTGGGCCTCATGGGTGAATGGACTTTATCCAAAGAGCGTACGAACCGAACCACCACTGGTCACCGACCTCCAATGGACTGTGAGCTTCGTACTTCACCCAGCTTTCTTGTGAGTTGGGTTTTGTTTGAACCAAAAGCTCCGGATGGAGCCCTCCAAACCATCCCCCTGCTTCGGCATAGGTACTCATCGAACAGAAAACATGGAACTTTTGTTGCAGCTCTTTGCTGACAATGGTCTGTTTTTGGCAAGTAATAATTTTCGACGTTTTTCGCGTCATGCGCCATCTGACTGCCTCCATTCGAGTCAATCGTGGACACAGATTAACCAGATTGCCGTCAGCCATCAGTGGCGTGGCTGTTTTCAAGAGTGAAAGTCAAGCTGGAGCAGCTGCGTGCATTCCGATCATGTGCCGTTGTGTGCAATGTTCGCTTTACATTCCGGTAGGAGGCAACCTCGCCGTCGGCCACAAATTGACGAATCAAAACTGGTGCGGCTACAGACGCTTTACGCTAACCAGTGTGTTCTAGCCTCTAGTCCATGTCTCCACGTACCAGACGACACTAAAGCACATTGGGCACATATGTGACGTGCAGTGTGTATGTGACTCATGTGGTACTACTAATCGTCCAGCTACCAACTGCTGGGTCTCTATGCGATCGCTGGAACTTCTCGATGCCCTCCGAAATATTCCATTCAGTAGCAGGCATGACTACCCGCCTGGAGCTCCAAAAGCAACTGCGCGAAGATCAAGAGGCCTGGTGGACACAACGCGTTATTGAGATGGACCAAGCCGCTGCTATCGGGAACTCTCGGAGGCTTTTCCATCTCATTCGATCAATCGGTAGCAGAAAGCCAATTGTGAGTGTGGTAATCTGCGAAGCCAATGATGAGCCTATTGGTAACCTAAAACGATGCTTAGGACGCTAGTTTGAACGCTTCCAGCAACAGTTCAACTCGTCGTCTGCGCCAGTGATCACGCTTTCGGGCTCTCCCTGTGCTCAATGGCCTGTTGACGTTTCTGCGCTTTCGGAAGCAGAAGCCTCTCTCGGGATAAAGTTCCCCAACAAAAAGTTCTTCACAAAACACCTGGGTCAGACGAACTCCCTCCTTCCTTTTTGTAGACGGAGTTCCAGCCTTAGTTAAGAAGGTGGCGGCTCTGCTCCAGAGACTCTCGGTCAGCGAAATTGTTGCGAATGACTTAGGTTTGGCGAACTTCGTCCCCATTTTCGAAAACGGTTTACATACTTCGTGTGCAAACCACATTGCAGCCCATAGACTAAGAGAAACACTCGGGCAACATATCTGTGAGGACTACGCTGGGTTTCGTGCTGACAGTGCTTACATTGGTCTCATCTTCACACTTCACCAGATGCTTTAACTTTGCCATTCATACAAAAGACCACCAGTTGTTGTTTTCTTAGCCATCAGACTGACGTTCGATTCGGTTGACAGTTCTGTATTCTGAAACTGTCTGCCGAGTAGGAGTATGCCTGAGAAATATGCAAATATCCCTAAAGCAACTCACTGTCAGACCTCGGGCAAGGTCAGGGCTTATGGCAGCGTATGGCTAACCTTGAGAATCTTGAGCGGGGTGCGACAAGGCTGTCCAGCCTCTCTCTTCCAATTCAACTTTGCAGTAGACGAGATCCTAGAGTATGACCTGACAAACTGCCAGTACGGTAGTGTGGTTTTGTTTCAAAGCATTCGACTTCGAGAAGTAGGCTATGCAGACAATATCCTCCTAATCTACGGGGGCTAACAGGAAGTGTGGACACATCTTAGGTAGACCAGAGGCTTCAGTTCGCCAGTTTGATGTGGCCTTTGCATCTGCTAAGTACAAGGTACTGTTGAGAGACTAGCAGAACTATGCGCTTGTTTGAACCCTTGGTGGTGAACAGCTGGGAGAGTCGAAAAGTTCATGTATCTTGGTTGCTGTATCAACGCCGGTGGAATGTCTAATAAGATCACAAATCGCATAGCAAAGGCCCGGATGGCGTTCACCAACTTACGTCACCTGTGGCATCGGCATAATCCAAGTATTTATGTGAAAGGTCGCATGCATAATTTCACTCTAAGAATAGTCTTATTGTACGGCTTCAAAACCTCGTCTATTCGCGCAGAGGGTATTCTCAGAGTATTAGTTCTCAACCATCACTGTTTCCGAAGCGTTAGCGGCGTGTGGTGGGAACATTGTGTCAGCGTTGACGAAGTTCACTGACGTGTCTTCAGGACGGATAAACTCTGTCGACCCTCAAGCATATTGATTTGGACACATCTTACTTGCCATATCGTGTTTTGTTTGCAAGCAGTGGTTTAGGCTGGAAGTGGTAGCCGGGTGATCAGCACATGACTCAGGTTCGGAGTATGAAGACGTTCATTTTAAAACTTGCTTCAATACGGCGTTCCCGGCTTTCTGCCTGGGGTCTGAAGGACACTAAACACTTTAGTTGAGGACGCTGTTTGACATGGCGAGGAATAGATGTCAGTGGCGCTTGTGTTGTGAGTCTGTGTATGCGTCGTCGTAAGTTTTCCCTCATTATCCCTCCACATTTATTCCATCGTCCGCCTTACCCAATAATCTTTCTTCCCCATATTGTGGCACATTCGTCACTCGTGGTTTTTACGTGTTAACTCTGTATATATGCAATGGATTGAAGACACCACGACTTTGCGAGCCAGTTATGCCAGGTTTCAACCACTTCGCATGATCTTGTTGTAATTGTTATTTTGGTATGATTTCGATCAAAGATTTTGAATTACTGTCGTATCGTAATTAGGGCAAACAACCCTCAGGTGTGGTGTCCAAGTTTAGAGCGATTTTTATATGTCCAGGGCTGGTCGATATTGTCGGATCAGCATAGTCTCACAGAATACGAACATACTCAGGTCGGTCTTATGTGACGACACGTTGGACGAATTACCGGGATGATTATGTTGCCCTGTTGATTAGATGTGCCGAACAATCAATGGTGTCGAGATTCTCAGTGTCTGTTGTGCTTGCCTGTTCTCGCGTCAATGGTTTGATCAATCACGTTTGACTGCTATTCACCTACCTGTTGTACTTAAAAGGTCCACATTTGATATGTGACTGGCGAAATTTGTTCACATCTCAGTCTATATTCTCTTGTTATGTTGATCATGTGACGAAATATTTCAAGCCTCACGTGCGGCTTCCACATTGTTCCATTCCATTGCTTCGTTGCCTGTTTCTGCATTCAGTTGGTTTGCGCGACGTACCTACTCGTAACGCGGAGTTGTTACAAGAGCAGTGCGCGTATTTCTTCTGGCAGGGGTCTCAGAGCAAGGTGACTGAACAGGGTGCCGCTGCATTGATGACCATTGAACTGGACGAGGAGCGTGGTCCGCAGGTAAGCTTCCATTCACGCATTACTCCGTCTGTGTGTTTGTTTACCGCACCTGTCGTATCCTCTCCGTTCGTACAGCCAACAATTCGGTACGTTCAGCACGGTTCCATTGAACGCAACACGCTTGCTACCGAAGACCGTAATGTATGGCTCTATTTGGGCGTGGAAGTTGGATTATTGGCCCATCACTTTGCCACTGGAATTTAGATGAATGACTACTCATGCAGGTTTCCAAGGGTGAACTGTTTAACGATGACATGGATACCCTCACACGGTAAGGTAGAAGTGGGATAGTTTTTAAGGATTACAACGCCATTCCGTTGATCCACGATAAACTAGTGCAAGAACATTGCCCATCGAGAGCGAATGGATATTTTAAGAGGATGCCGTCCTGAATGACCAACACACATCTGCACGAGAGCTTACCTCGTCTTACGGTGAAAGCGTTGCTCTTCTCAGGCGGTTTCCTACTGTTCACGTTGCTCATTGTTTAGTCAAACCCAGTGGGTTTTTCAGGAGGTGGTGTGCAGTCATATGGGGAGACAAGGGACATCGGGGAATCGTGTGATTATGGGTAATCGATGAATGGATAGTATTCAGCAGATTTTCTTTGGCCGATTAGTATTATTGCGTAATAGTGCAATCGTTAGATTGTAAATCGAGAGTAACTGGTTCTGACTACTTGTTCTTTTTATGCACGAGTGTATATTGCATACATTTATCTGATTTCTGTGCGCTAAGCGCCAGAAATTATTCTCAAGGGATTGTTCTCAAGAGGTGCATATGATTCTGATAAATTTTTCAGCTCTGTATAACCTTTGGAATAATGTATCTCTTTAAGCTCGCGGATTCCTGGACAAGGAAGCAACCATTACAAAGCCTGAGTATTGAGCAATCGGGTGAATGACAGAACTTTGATCCACTTGGGTACGACAATCAGAAAACACGAACTCCGCGCCATATAATCCTATCAAACGCAGACGTTTGGTAAACTTAAAAGAAAACGGTCCTTACTTGATCTGGAGAATGTAGGGATCGATCTGGATCATCAGTACTGTTCACGGCTAAACTGACGGCATGCAAAGGCTGATGGTTACTTATTTCTAAGTCTATAAGGTGGGCTACCAGTGGTCATTCAATGACGCTTCACGATACTAGGGTTACCCATTTGGACAGTAAACAGTGATACCATACGAACAGAACACCACTGACGTTTGTCCGGGGCTTTTGAATTCAGATCGACCTTGTAGCCAGCCTAAACAATTGTGACTGAAAGTTTGGACGTTCCTATTCGTTCGTGCCTAATATGCGGTCAATTGGGCAGTAGTTAACACAGTTGTCTCGTAAGAAGTTGAGCCAAAATAGAAATGCCGGTGACAGTCTGAACATTTTCTACTGACGAGCTCTGACAATAGCGATGTTCAGGACTTTTGACTCCCTTTGAAAAGCGATGCCTAAACTGAATGCACTAAACACAGTACGGTTGTACTTCATCCTGTTGGAACTCGGAGGTTATTTAGGGTGGAATACTTGTGATTACTGCAACGCACAAAACAATTGAAAGGTTGCTAACTTTCCTGAAACGTTTTGATCGATGGTAGCTCACCTTATTAAAAAATGTATAACGTAACGTTTGACTTCAACCCTTATTCATAAATAAACATTTTATGAATTCCGTGCAGGACGGTGGGACTGGTTGTCAACAGAGTCCAAATGTGAACTTTCCAATGTTCCAGTATCTCTTCGCAAATCAGTTGGCACAACGCTTGTCGCGTTTGGGCGTGCCGTTTCTGTCGCTGGTTCGAATCCAGCCAAATCCCTAATTTTTCACAATTGGGTTTCATCAAAATCTGCCAAACTACTCATTGGTAAATAAACAAAGAGCATGGAAAACGGTTACGATGTGTATGAAACAGTTGAACAGCCGACTTTGACAAACGCACTGGGTGTAAATATGCAGAGTTCTATGATAAATGTTATGGTGAGTCGACGAACGTTATTAACCTGTAGACAGTTATGCAGAAAAATTGTCTAATAGCCAAGCAGGATCACGGACGCTGCAAACCAACCGCGATGTTGTGGATGACAACTGTTTAATGAGTTTTTGTAGATTCACGTTCTTCAGTTAGGTTTCCAGTTATGTTGATTATCGATAGATGTATGGTAATGCGCAATACGGCTTGCATCTACTGCTGTGGTTTGTCTGATACTAGCTATGTTCAGAGCGAGATATCTGTCTTGTAGCTGTGGATGTTACGATTGGCTCGATGTCACTTATCCCTAAGTGTGAGACCGAAGCACAATTTGTTATCCTGTACTGGAGTCATGTTCCGGAGCACAATGACTGTGTATATGTTCACCATATCTTTTTAAACAGTGAAACGCACACCTTTCACCAGAGATTAGAGAATACGGATATTCAGCGAGAATAGTTCTCAGCTGGTCCTTCTTTGAAAAAGCCCATCTGTCTCCGTTTACATCTCTGCGGGAATGTGTGTAAGCCGATCTAAACACCGGTTATGAAAGCCACAATATATATATACTTGGACTATACGTATTATTCTGTTCGCACATGTCGTTTCCATTATACATCCATGCTTCGAAAGGCTGTGCCAATTTAGTTAAGTCGCAGCCTTAGAGATGAATCATACGCAAACCATCAGCAATGTCTTGTTACAAACAAGTACTCCCGTTTCTTTTCTAAAACGCACCATCAAATTGCTTTTGAACCATTGAAAATCACATCACTGTTCGCAAAAGTCGGTAACTATGTGTATTCTGTCAACTTGAAATATTTTGTCCTGGAACTTTATTTAGTGTTCGATGTGCTTTCCGTTCAATCACTTGAGAGTTCGGCAGCCTCTGTAACTGAGACTTTTACTATAGTGTGAGACAACGTGGACATTTTATTCTCGTGGTAGCCTCCGTCTTTCCGACAACCAGAAGTATGGAATTGTTGGTGTTGTGAAGATTCACGGTTAGGGGGCTGGTATTTGGTAGTGATTGTTAAACGAATTCTATCCTTCATTCCTTACAGTTGCACAGACTTAGATGGTTAGATCATGTACTA